>JTDE01001234.1:139634-156945 GCA_014338405.1 Paragonimus skrjabini miyazakii
CTTTCATATTCTGGCGTGGGACCATCTCTTCATCCATGCACGAAGTTGTCTGAAACAATAATAATAACATAATACAATGATATGTCGGTGCTCTCTATGTATTCCAATTTTAGTAAGGTTAACAAAGGTCTGGCTGCAGCAGGAAGTCCTTGGCCCAGAAGTATCCATTTCTGAATATAATATATTCCAGGTTATAGGAGAGAAGGTATTGAAGACGGCTGCGCTTCGTATGTTGGTTTATGCTCCACTGGGACGGCAATGTTCCACAACAGGTCTCAAACACGATTTGTTATCTAGCACAGAAGAGCCGCACAAACATACATTGTAAACATTCTGTACCGCTCGTCTTCAGAGAGTAAGTACGTTAACGGTTCTCTATTGAAATCCTCGTGAAAAGCTTGCTGTTGGTATATAGCAACGTGCCAATAATGAGGGGTGTCAACCAATCTGTGAACGATGCGAACGAGCTAGGTTACCAGGCACCGGATAACTTTTGAATTACCACTAAGGATGTAGGGTTCACTAATCATACGAAAGAAACCCCAGTATAGCGTAACCAAAGTCTTCTATCCACCCTTGACTCAGTAACTACAAGCGGGCCACTGGTAGTTGGACTAATGAAGTTACTGAATTCATTGGACCGCAGCCACCACGCAGCGCTTGCGCTTAAATTCTGAAGTGAAGCCCGTCTAATATGGCCACCGGCGGTCGGTGAACAAAATCTCATGCAAAGAGAATTGGTGGGCGTGAACAAGACGTTCTTTCAGGTTCAGCTATCTGTCAAATGCAGCAAGGATTACAAGCAAATTTGCAGCTTTGTCTCGTTGCACACGCACGTCAGGTTAGGTATCTCACACCTGGTGTGCAAAACTCACATCCTTGTTTCAAATGTGAATGTTTCTGGAACGCTGGGTAGACATTGTGCACAAGTCAACGGGGGGCAGTCTGAGAAACAGTTCTACTCCCAACTAACACCGTGTCAACTTTCCTGGAGCCACGATATCAGGCAAAAGCTACCTTTTATTGCCAAGAGTAAATCTCCTAATGTATATGGAACACGCAACTTTCTCCGCCGAAAAGGCTCAACGTGGCTGAGCCAGCTCCTCGCAGACTTTACCGACGCTTCCTCGAAATGATGATTGTCCCTTGAGCCTGGATGGCCGCCAGTGTTACTTCAGTCTACAGGGGAAGATCCATAACAAAGAAAATTGGTTACTACCCAACATCATTGCTATCTTCCGTCTCCCTAGATGATGAACAGCAGACTCTATGGCTGATCCAGATATCACCTGTAGTGTAACGGATTACTGAATAACGCCCACCAACCGTTGTTTGTATGCCACCAACCTACCTGCTGTTACGAATCACTGGACCAAGGCAGCCGACGACGGCCTTGCTGTCGACGTACTGTTCTGATTTCTACGATGGCTTTCGACAGGGCAGATCACGCGACCCTGGTTGCCAAGCTGCCAGCTTTTGGTACCTGAAGTAACCGTGAGTTAGTTTGCTGAATATCTTGGCAACTGGTATTTCCTACTGCAACAACTTGGTGTTTCGGTATCAGTCTCCTACTTCGCGTGGGCCGTCTACATCGTCGTGGTAGATGAGTCCGGTGGATCTCTCTAGATCTGTGGTGACTTATCAACTGGCCCCAATGCTGCGTCGGAAACAAACGACTATATGCTTCTAGCGGACAGATTTCCCGAAAGTCTTGCGTCGGACAGTGGGAAACAATCCACGTAATTACACTTCTAGAACTTCTGGCGACGTTTGCTCATCCAGCACACTCGTTCTCCACCTTATCATCCACAATACAGCGGCCAAGCCGAACGCTTTGTTACAACTTTCAAGCAGACGCTGCTCAAACCCCGCGAGAAGAGAACCACAAAGAAGATGCTACCGGATTTCCTGTTCGCCTTCCGTACTTACTCTAATCCTACAACGCCCGACGGCCGACCAACAGCCGAGGATCTTGCGGGTCATAAGCTCCACACGGTCCATCAGGCAGCTATTCCGGCGAGTGAGAAACTACAGCGGTTTCGATATCGAAGAGGCTGCTTACACTCGTGATTGTCGGTCCGGCCAAAACAACTGGACGGATGCGACCATTAGCTATCGCCACGGAAAGTTGTTGCATGAAGTTTCTGTTTACGGACTCCAGTGAAAACGTCATCGCAACCAGTTACAACGTCAACAACCAAACACAACAAAAAACACGACCAGCATCTGCTCCCTCTTGATATCCCGTGAGACACGTTGACAATTCTGGATTCAGCCAATTATACAGTTCCGAAATCATAACCAGCTGCTTGCAAAGAAGTTGTACAGACCGCAATAGACGCCTAAATCGTTCCATACAATGGTTCATAGGGCCAGGTGCTACGAGTGACTGTTATTTTAAACGGGAACTGTTGATAAAATTCTATTTCTCCCCACAAATGGCCTACATTTCAAGATATCTTCAAAAAATAATTCGTGATTTTGAATCTTAACTTTTCGTGTCATTACGCGCTAAAACTAAATTTAGGCGTACGTTTCTTCTCTGTCTCTGTTTGGTCCATACCATTTTTATGTATTAATCCAGGTGGGATTTTTAAATGCTGTTCAAAGATTATATGTAGACGCAGATCTGCTACGTAGCCTTTGGTTTGAAGGTAAGTAAATTATCGACTGCAGGTCAAGATCTTCTGTGATCTTCTGGGATTTTCGGGTATTGTTACGCTCTGCGCTACGTGTCCGCGATTCGAGTAGTCGTGCGCTGGCCACTTATCGTTATCATTGACCAATGGGACACAATAAAGAGCCATAATCTCCTTTCTTCAAAGTGATTAAAGCCCTCCGGGCGAACGGGTGCGAGGTACCTTGTTGATACCTGGCTGGTCTAGCCACAAGATCTCACATACCTTCATACCACACGAACACAGCGTGTATTCACGCTGTTGATTTCAGCGGTTTGTTCACGGATTCGAGGTTATAGACCAAAGTCACCCGGATCCAGTCAGCCTATCCGGTTCGATGTCAGCGGATTTTGGTTGACCTGAAAGACAGTCATTGAATACAGTGTATGACACCGCTCTTGGGTGTTACAGAGAATACCAAAAACACAGTAAAACATTAACATAATAGAACAGAACAAAATACAAATCTAACAGCTTCTTAAATGAGTAAAATTCTAGCAACACTTTGAAACGTTCTCGAGAAGAACAACTAACAATCGCTAATGGAAGGTCGTTCCAGTGGTTGACAACTCTGTAAGAGAAGAACTGTTGCCTAGGAAAGGTCCGTGGTCGAAGCTTATAGAACTTCTAGTCTTGAACCCCTCGATTATTATCAACCACTGGTGTAAAGAATTGTTTCACCAGTCCTGTGCTGAAGAAAAGTGCAGAAGAAGTAAGTCACCGCGGATTCTTTCAAACTCGCCTGGATGATGATCAAGAATTTCAAGACGAGATTCGTAGGAGGATTGCCGCAAGCCAATGACCATTTTGGTGGGTACTCGCTGGGCAGGTTCGGTTGCGAGTATGTCCTTCTTCAAGCTGGTGTACACCACTCCATTAGAATACTCAAGCAGTGGCCGTATATAGATCCGGCGAAACGATTAAAAGGTATGAGTCTCTATAAGGAGAGAGGTTATTTTCATCATCTCAAGAGTTCCAAGCCCCTATCTGGCGGTTATCTGGTGGTGATGAGCAAAAGATAAGCCGGTGGACAGCCGAATCCCCAGGTCCTTTTCAACGTCAACCTTCGCGACATATATATGACCATTTATGAACCACGTATCACGAATAAATTCTCAGTCTCCTCTAAGTGACTCATATGCACCTTTACTGTCGTTCAGAAGGAGGCGTCAGTAATCCGACCAGCGCTTGATATGGTCGAGGTCAGTCTGCAACACAAGAATCAAAATCTTTCCAGGTTTTTAAACCATCAGCTTAAGGGAGGTCGTTGGTAGAAGTAGGATCAGGGTGGTCATTGATGTACATCAAAAACAACAGCGGACCCAGTGCGGATCCTTGAGAAATTCCAACGGAGATCGGTTAGGAGAAGAAAGGTCTGATCCGGTTTTTACTCTGAAAATCCTGTTACCAAGAAAGGATGTAATCCAGCAAAGAACCTCTCCTTGGATGCCATAAGCTTCAAGTTTATATAGAGCAGGACCGTATGAGACAGGGTTGAGGGCTTTGTCGAAGTAGAAAAATATAGCCTCCGAGATAAGGCCATTGTCTTCGGCGCCTGTCAGGTTATCCATGAAGATTAACATACTGGTTATGCATGACCGGTCTGGGAGGAAGCCATGCTGAGTAGAGGATTAAAAGTTATTGGAGAAGAAATATCAAAGAATGGCTCGTAATAACAGACGCTCCATTATTTCGCATGGGCTGCTGGCGAGGCTGATCTGCCGGTAACCAGCAGGAGAGTGACGATCACCTGCCTTAGATTTAAGTGTGACAACGGGCTCTTTCCACGCCCCCGGAAGAGTGATGGTCCGAAGTGTCTACTGAAACAGATTATGGAAGAGCACCGCCAAACCCAGTGTCGGTTCCTTGAGGACTCGAGGATGGATCGCATCTGGTCCCATTGCGCTACAGGGGTTGATCATAGGCAAGAGATCCTGAACGACGAGCACAGAGAAGTCAGCTGTCAGCCGTGAGTACTGAAAGATTCTCCTCAGGATAATTGGATGCCAGTTTGGCAAAGCCACGTTGGAAACTGCCGAATGGTATTCTCTGAACGCTTCAGCAACCACCTGGGGGTTGAAGGAGGTTTCCCCGTGGGAAAGCCGCAGGGGAGGCTCTGACGGCTTAGTTTTTCTCTGAAGACGCATACATTTGAAGAGAAAATTCCTAGTCTCGCGGGCTGCTAGTGAGATCTATGTGCACTCCTGCTGGGTGTGGTGACTGATTTCCCGATTGCACCTGTTTTGCACAGAGCGGAAGGCTTCTAGATCCTCTGGCTTGCCCGTTAGTTTCTGCTTAGAGAATAGAGGAGAACGTTAATCAAGAAAATGACGTACGTCTCGTGGAAGCGATGAGCGAGAAGAGGGCTTTCATAGTTTGCGAAAGACAAATGCTTCATCGGCTTCGGGAATGGAAGGTTTAAAAGAAGGGTAGTTTGAGTTAAGTGAATCGGTCACAAATTTCAGTGTATTTCAGAATGTCTTTAGTGCGTCAGAGCCAGCTTTCTGAAAATTTCTGAATAATGTATTTGTTACGGCACTTTGGAACAGGTAGCAGGTGAAATTGAAAGCCAGCAACATGTGGTCACTACGTTCAGCGGCGGTTTGATGATCATCATCAGCTTCTTTTTTGATAACCAGATCAAGCAAGTGGGATATCTGTCCTAGACGGTACCCTGTAGGTATTTCGACATGTTGTGTCAAAGCTTTTCCATGAATCAACATCGCAAGCGATTTCGAAAATCCGCAGTTAGAGTCCTCATCAGAAGCAGCAATGTAGTTGAGTTTGGATGAGTTGAAGTCACCCATAATGAGAAAATGGAAGAAATGCTGTGTAGACATGAAACGCTGTGTAGACGTGAAACGCTGTGAATCCGGGAAAAGTCTTGGTATTGCGGTCACAGACGACCCAAATTGAGGGCCTAGTCAAGGTAATGCGTCGAAGAGCCGACGCCAATCTATGCCTACTCACAAGAATCCCCCAGAACCATACACCTCCCCTTCTTCAAAATTATTTGTGTTGTATATCTCTCCTATGTTCGAAGCAAACTCCCGAGTGATTGCCCCTACCTCGCTAGTGACCCTCTCAAGTTCAAACTCATCCAACACCGTGCAACAAAACAGAACCAAGGTCTGCGCAACCCATCCTACCCCACAAAGCTTGACCACCTTAAAGCATCCACACTCACGACTAAGAAGATCCTTCATCCCTGCACGAAGTCGACTGTAATGTTGGCACAAAGTTTTGTCTATAAAATTGTGCCTCTTTGAAAAGCTCTTCTGCAGGACTTAAGTATTGCCTCAAACATGCCCTTATTCAAACAAAAACTAGATTAGTACTTTATTAGATTTTGCCGGTTCGACTCTGCCTCATTCGTGATCAGGTGGACTGGCATTAATAATCCAGGAACCCCCTTTTGAGTGAGTGAACAGAGGAAGCTAGATGGGTTCGTCCGTTGCCACAGAGTGTTTGTAAATGTAAGGTGTTGGCGTGACATGACCATGTGGCGTTGCGATGTTTGCGACCGCCAATGCGCTGGGCCGTTTGAGATAAGTAGGTCATAAAACTACTCATGGTACACCGTCGGTGGAGACGTCTTTGGGGTCAAGTAGGTTACAACCGCTGCCAAATTATCATCTAGATAGGGGTAGACGAAGCCCAAATCGCGCGTAACCTCATGAATGAAAAGTGAGCTGTTCTGCTCAAACCAAATAGCATGTAAAGAAACTCGAAAAGGCCGAAAGGATTATAATAGCGGTTTTGGGTATATCCCCTTCGGATACCGGAATCTGAGGATAAGCTCGTACTAAATCTATCTTACCGAATGTGGTTTTCCCATATAGGCAAATAACCGAATCCTGCATATAGGGCATTTAGTACTCCTCAGGGACGCTTGCTCTGTTGAGCCGGCGGTGATCAACACATGAGTGTCAATCAGCCGACTTCTCAGACGCCATATTCAACAGTGAGGCCCATGGATTCTCGGAAGGGCGTATTATCGCAAGTTTGAGCATGTACTCGCGCTCTGACCTGGTTAGTTTCAGTTTTTCAGGAAACAACCAATAAGGCCTTGCCGAGACGGAGGTCACTCGGTGTGCATGTGGTGTGTGACACCAGAGGTCATCGTTGTGATATAGTTCGATGTGCGAACAAACTGTGGGAACTCGGCGAACAAGTCCAAAAATTGCCTACCGGCGGCGGGTTGGGCATAAATGGGTGTTGTGACCACGACTGTTGCGTGTGTCCAATATGCTTAGCCTGGTGATGGAATCGATTAACAGACGGCATCTCATATCAACCAGAAGGTCGAAATACCAGAGAAAATCGATGCAGATTATGATAAGAGGTACTGTGGTAATTGTTAACACATAGTGGACTGTCGTCCGGAGGCCCAAATTAAGAGTTAAATGATGCTCTCTGCATGCGATTATTGAAAGTGCCATTTGTGACAGGGAGCTGTAGGGTGCATGGACTTGGCATCTCGTCGTTCTTAGTTGGGAACACGTTTACCTGCGTCCCGCTATCAGCCAAGAACGTGTGTCCAGTTTCTACATTCCATACAAAAATGAGGAAACAGAGAGAGTCAGCGCCGACAGCGCTGTTTACCGTTAAATTTTGGCTGCCGAATTCGTATCGCATTGGTGATACATGGGTGAAGGGTTTGTTGTACCTCTTGGCTCGGTTATAAAAAGGTTCGTGGTACCAACAGCAGTCGGTTTTCGATCGTGATATCTGTCGCCTGTGTGATAAACCAGGTCGGCAACCTGAGGAACGGTTTGAAGAAATTTTGTTTACACCACATTACAAAGCTGTGATTTCTGCTCCCAGCGCCTCAATGTCTGTTGGATCACGCTTTGCGGTAACCACAATGTCGGTCACGCGCTTGCCTATTGTAAGACGTGGACTAGGGTGCGGTATACTCAGGCAACCCAGTAGTTGACGAAAACCGTGAACTGCTTGATCAGCGACTTTCGCGGTTTCAGCGAGCGTTTAAAATTAACAACGGAAACTATTGATTTGTGCTGCTTCTGGCACTTTGCTAAGGCAGATTTTCCTAGTGAGAGATTCGTCCATGTGCGAGTTGCTGATGTGTTGTTGCACCTCTGATAGTAATTTTGAGGGACGTTTGTTGCCTATCTTCAAGTCGTGAAAAAGTTGTTGTACTCGGGTCTTTTTGGAGGGTAGCACCAACTTTTAAGGCTTTATTCTTACGCTCCATCGGTTAGTTTACTATACCATCGTGAGGCTGCATCGTTTCTTCACTAGGAAGCCTGGCAAACAACTGACAAAATCATGTTTGATTAGGCAAAATTCCGTTGTTGAAGGATTCTGCTTTTAGGCAAACAACTCAAAGAAGGGGATCTATTATCACAAAGGAGGGACCACTAAGGCATTAATACCAAGGGCGGGGCTATCAACGTGCTCAGGTAACATTCCAGATATGGGGTACTATTAAACGGTCATAAGCTATCAACAGCTACTGATGAAACCAAACGGAGAAAATATACGAGTGATTATATCTTGACCGTGTACACGAGCAGAGAAAACCGACTGTTTGCGCCTACGTCAGGGAAAATAACAAATAAGCAAATATGCAAAAAAACGAACTCACTCGTCTGTAGGGAGTAGAATCTGCAGTCAAACAGCGAATTAAGGAGAGATCCGTGAACACCTGGCGGTATTTCGGTGGTATCGCTGAGGAATTTGAAAACCTTTGTTTGTTGCGATAAAAATTATCACGAGCTTTGAAATCTTTATTTAAATCTACCGTTGAATGGTTTATCCCGCATTTGGCGCCAGTGTTTAAGATATTACTGGCGGGTGTTGCAACGGTGTATATGCGTTTCCCTATTACGTAGCTTTTCATGTTCGATCAATAGTTAACCGTCCTATGTTGATAACTGATGTATTGCATATACATTTGACTTCTGGTGGTGGACTATCTACAGGGATTAAAGACATATCCGGATATTGAGAATTTTTCGACTGCAAGTGGTGTAGTTGTTTGGAAAAATATATGAAAGACCACAGTGTTTTGTACATGCTTGGTTCAGGCATATTATCAAGCAGTGAACACTTGAAGTATGATAATGTGGGAGTGAGTACCATTGAGGTTACGTAGTAGATGATGTACCGGTGTGTGAAGTACGAGTGATGTAGGAGTGAAAGCCATAGAGTACGACGTGTTTAGTTAGCTGAGTTCGCTTGCTTTCCGTTGCACATTTCTCGTGATACATGCTGCCAATCACGTATCAACGTCGTTAGGAAGAAAACCATATCGGTTGTTAGCTCTTTTACGTTAGAGCACAGCCGCGAACTAACTGCCTTCTGTACGATGCGCACTCAACAAATCGTGGGCTCACTGTAAGTGATGTGAGCGACTCCAGGCATCTGTTCCAGTATAACATTTCAACTGTGTATTGAAGCAGTATGCTGCTGTTGTTTATGGCAAGCATGTGACGACAATGGATAGATGCAACGTCCACCGTCGGTTGAAACCTCCGACAATAAGTAGGTGGGTGTGTGTACTTTGCTGTTGCAGAAAATCTGCCTCAGATTCTTGTAATGCGTGTCATTGACGACGACCATAATAGATACACGCACGTGTGTTTCGCACGGAAGCATAAAATGCAATTGTTCAGACGTTTTCCTGATGTGGTTAACGTCGATAACACGCATGGAACCAGCCGCCACAAGTAGGTCCTCTATCATTTCACATTTGTGACTGTAAGTTGAAGATATATCAGTTACTCATCACAGACGGAATGGGCGATGGACGACTCGTGATGTATGGCTATGTTTGGTGTGAAAAGTACGCTTTCTTGCGTCGTTTGTTTACAGCATTTCGTGATGTGATGGGGAAACATAGAACTGTGAGAACGTCTGTGGTGGACAAAATGAAGGCCCAAATGTGAGCAGCACGTGTCATGTTTGAGTCTTACATAATGTTATGTTATTTCTATATTCTAGGTGCCATGAGAAAGCACGTAAGTTGGTGTTGTTAACCCTATAATCTCCATTCAGATAAATTCATTTAGAAGTTGCTGCTTGATTAATCGTCTGGCAAATTTAGATAACTTAGAAGAGTGAATGAACACTTCTGACTATTAGTGGTCAAGGCTCTATTGAAATGTTGCATTAATCAGACGCACGGACCCGAGGTTTATGAACTACCTTACATGCAATTGGCTTTATATAGAGCCCAAGTGGACCTTCTATGCACAATCAAGCGTTGTTCACTTTGGAACCCAAACAAACAACTGTCTAGAGAATGCAAATGGGCGGCTTAATAAACGCACTCACCCACGGGATCATTTCGCCACGGTCATCGGTGAAATATGGTCCCACAGCTAGCAGCCGATGCGGGAGTTCAAGATGCAGCGTGCCTACGGTTGAGACCGTCGTGAAGTGGTTAGCGTCGATGTGTATGTGAACAATATATTGTCTTGACTAACAATGTTCGCCAGTTAACCGATGCTGAAATCTCTCAGTAGGCACGCTCCCCTATTGCACTGTAAACGACTAGACGTTCTCAAGTTAATCGCATTTTAGGTAAAATCAACTGGTAGCTTCGGGTGAGCAATGAGTGTACACAGTAAGCGGTGAATATTAGTGATGGCACGTGTGAGTGAAATTTCTACCGGTGGATGTGTCTACTAAGTATTGATATGCTGTCCGTCTCCAAAAAAGACTTTATCCATATAGTAGGTTGTTGTAAATGAAAACCGCCTATGTTCTAGGCCGTTCCCAATCCATCGACGTTGGCTTGTCGAACACAATTAGCCTAAATGCAGCATATTTCGCCGAGAAGTAACTGTTGTCGTTAATAATCCATTCCAACCTGATTACAAAATGCTGCATCAGTGGTTGGCCAAGCAACAAGATGTAAATCCAAGGATAGGAAGCCGCATTTTCATGCACCGGTCCATCGCAAAATCCAAGGTGGCTTTACCCCAGACAGATTTCCCCTTGTTTCTTTCAGAAAAACAGTCAAAAAGAGATAAAATGTTTACGTGGGGGTGCCCTGTGGATAATATGGCGATTCCGTTAACATTAATGGTCAACGGCGTGATAGTGACCTGCTAATTTACCATTCAGAATGTATGAATAATGCTGATATATCGCACTGCTTTTTCTGCCCTGGGCAGATACAATCCCTTGCTAGGTAGATTGCTATTTCATGTATTATTCGGTTTTAGCTGCATCTACCTCAATCGCTTTATTGCCTCCTAAATTTAGACCGAAAAAGGGAACCCACCAAGCATCAAAAATTGCTGAGGACCCGGTGACGTCGGACGATGAGTTTGGTATTTTTCACCCGCGAAAGTCCAAGCGAAAGTATTGTCAATTGATAGTGCGGACGTCATAGGCTACAGTAAGCAACGCCACACCTCTAAAGTCACGTAACGCTTAACTTTAAACATGCATACACAGCAAGAGGAGGACTCCTATTGAGGCAGAACAGAAAGCAAAAAGGCTGCAGAAAACCGCTTGGAAAGACGGCGATAGTGGTGAACATACGTTCCAACACTTTCGTTTTGTTTTCACCTTACTTCGTGGCGCTGTGAATACAGGGTGATATCTAGAAAGCGTTTAAGGTTCCACGTACTAGAAGGTTCCTGCATGTTCATAAATGTACCAAATTCCTGACAACTGTATCGTCAAACGAGCTTATGCCTGATTAAAATTAGCAGTAATTATGGCAATCAGATCACACTGATAAAGGCTGATATTATGCCTGGAAATTCCACTTTGCAGTCGTATCTACTTGCTCACGGTGTAGACGCTCCGTCCAGTACACCTAAGCTCTGATCAACGACTGCGTGTGTGAGATGCGGTCACAACAGTAGCTGCTATGTCCAATTTACTTAATCTCTGAGCAACGCATGATTGCGCCGCATGTATTGACTTTACTATCTGCTCCATCCAGTTCATATAAGCTATGATCAACGACTAAGTATGTAGTATGCGTTCACACAAGTAGCAGCCCCGTCCAGTTAACCTAGGCTATGATCAACGACTAAGTATGTAGTATGCGTTCACACTGGTAGCTGGTCTGCCCAGTTCACTTAAATTATAATCAACAACTAAGTATGTAGGATGCCTTCACAACAGTAGCTGCTCCGTCCAGTTCACTTAATCTCTGAGCAACGCATGATTACGCCGCATGTATTGACCTTACTATCTGCTCCATCCAGTTCACCTGGGCTGTGATCAGCGAGTAAGTATGCAGGACACGTTAACAAAATTAGCTGCTCCGTCCAGTTCACCTAAGCTCTGATCAAAGAATAATTATGTAGGATGCGTTCACGCTGGTAGCTGCTCAGTCAAGTTCACCTAATCTATGATCAACAACTAAGTATGTAGTATGCGTTCGCATTAGTAGCTGCTCCGTACAGTTTGCTTGAAGTATGATCAACGTTGATAAGATGAACACGGGTTAAATCAGAATGAACGTGTATTTAGACCGTTGGGGACAAGTTATAATGATCTCTTTCAGTTCTGGCCAAAATTGAAATAACATACCGGCAGTCGTCAGTGAATTCTGCGGCCGGCGAAAACATAGACCAACAGTCATCAGCATCATAAGCGTAAATGATATGAGGATAAAAGGGTTGTAGCTAGAATGGTAGATGTGGAAATCAGTGTTTTCGTCGTAAAACCAACGAGCATCAAATTTGGTCATTATCTCTCAGAAAAGTGAGCATTGATCCACATACACACGGCAAGCCACATTCAAGCATGGTCAGTAAGCTAAAAACAAACCAATACATTCGTTGTTAATGATGGATTGGGACGTGTTACCCATGTTTACACCATACCGTAGATAGAAACAACCAGGTGATAACGTAGACACTTTTCCACCGGAAATGCTATAAGGGAACCAAGCTGAAAGTATAATTCAGGTGAATAACTAACCAACAATCGCGGCGGCTTAGGTTTAATTAGGAATTACTGTGGTATTTCGTGTACAATGCAATACAAACGCAACGATGTCGAAAATTACAAACTCAATTACATCTCCAAAACCACGCGAAATTGAGCGTTTCTGCGGTCCAGGTACATATATTCTACCACGAAAATTCCGAAGGAAGCGTTTTCAGAACGTAAAATCAATTAGGAAAGCCAACATGATGCTTTTGTTGACAAAAACGGCGACACATGTTTCTCAACAAAAGTGCGAATATGAACCATTTTTAGGCATAGCTGATTTTTCTCATTTCAACACAATTATTATATTCGATGAAGTCTATATATTCCTTCCGTACTATGCATTTTAATATTTCATGAAAAACTTTAAAAATCTCTTTTCGCACCTAAATAGCCGTTTTCCACTCATTTCGGACTTGAAGCACAATACCGGCGAACTACATAGTTGCCGTTATAAGTGTCGTAATATTTCCAGCTGGGAGTGTTCGTCAATGTCATTTTTTCTGCGGGTCACCTCGTTTTTATTTCAGCGTACTACCTAATTTCATGGCAAAGTTAACAACAACGGTATCAACAAATGGTAAGGCATGGCGAATATAACTGATAAAACAGGACTTACTTGTCCAGTTTTTGTGCATTTTCCAAAGTTGAAGTAGCTTCATAGGCGTGTCCCACGTCTTCACTTTTGTAAAAAGCTTAGTATTCATGTTTCAACAACAGTTCGAAATTATAATCACGCCTTCCTGCATATTTACGTCCAAATTCAAATAAAAGAATCTTCCCACGTTTATGACATCGATTTCCTATACATTTTACCTTCAGTTCTCAGAAATAACGTAGAATGCGACTCTGCGTTATTCTTCCAATAATCCCTATGCCATTAAACCACCTCAAATTCCTTGTTTACGTTTTCGGAAGATTGAAACAAAGAAATATTGAGGAAACAGAATTCTAAGGTTTGGGAAACTGCAACATGTCACAAAATTTCAGCAGCTTTTATAGCTACAAAATATTTTCTAACTTGAAGATAACAGAGGTATTCACGGACTACCGATTGCACGCAGCTCCTAGCCTAGATATTCCGACCGTCCCATGGGAATATCCGAGTGAACCTTGAGTGTCTCCAACTGGCATTTCGTCACCACTAATGAACATACAGAATTGTACCTCATTCCACCGTGGGATCGAAATGACTGTATGGAAAGAAAGAAAACCATTACTCCCAGGGTTACAGGTATTTGAAGCAGGGGTTTTTCTGTGTTGCCTGCCGTGCCTTTCACCCGGTTTCTGTATCCATAGTTGTACTTTCTCCTTAACTACTTTAAGAGTTGAACCGAGATAGTGATAGCGAATAACGACATTTTAAGTGAAATAATTATTTAGTTACTGACAGGCTTACCGATGATGAAATTGGTCAACGGTGTTGATGCCAAGGAGAGTTCGTTATTGACCCCACTCCAGTTGATACCATTTGCTAACTCATCGGTCATGTGCATTCCTAGGATACTGCGGGTGCTAGTCCCAACAGAATCCCCTCTGATAAGTTTCAAATAGTTTGTCTGTATACATAAATGGAATAAAGTGTTCACTTACCAGGGTGTTACTTAACGTAAGGTCCTCCCACTCTGCTTTCAACAGCTGGAGGTCTTCCACGGTATCCATGGGGAATTTTAGGGTATAACCCGCAGACTCTCCTGACAGGGAAGGAGATATTTGGTATCTCAGTGCAATTATGTCTATGCATAGACCGTGACTTTCTTCACAACTTCTAACCAGGGCATTGTACGTTGCATTCATAAAGTCTGTATGATTGTGGCAAACAACCAACGGTCTTATCCTTCATATCCCCGTCTGCGCCAATGGTAACTTTAGGAGGTGACATTAAGTTGCCTGGACTGTTTGAGAGAGAACTGAAATTATCATACGCGTAAATGGTGGGTATTATAGCTGATAGCAATGGCAGTTACGAGCAAGCAACTGGAACACATGTTTGTGGGACGATTTTTTGGGGTGGGCTTGTGCCGATGGAACATGTGGCCATGTAATCCAACGGTGGTGGCGGCAGGGAACATGTGACGGTGAAATCGTGCACCTTCGGTGTCCGCGGCCTAGGTTCCCCATCAGTGAACTCGGCTAATACGATGGGTCTCCTATAGGTGATTATTATGTATCACGTGAACACTCACTTTTTCCGCTCTCCACTGACCTCCACGGATAGCATGGATAGCATCCGATGACGACAAGTCAGAAAGCGCTTGCAATAGGCTTTCACACCTGCCAGCCAGCACAAATTCATCTTGGACAGCCATGTCAATATAAGTAGTATTTACAAGTTGTTCGATGTATTATGACAGAGTAAGGCTTGGAGGATGCTGAAGCCGGCATACCGCCCTGAGGCAATCTGTTGTGCTGCCTTGATCCGAAACCTGGCCACAGAACTGTGAGCGGGCCAATAAACCAGCATTTGTGGGCAATTTCAACGTCACCGTTGGAAATTTCCATAACGCGATACAGCTAAAATACGGAGTTCCCATTAGTACGACGTACTTTTGTATATTATAGGAAAATAACAGTTGTTCAAATATTCATTGTATGCAAAATAGGATAGAAAATAAAGATAACTTTCAACAAAAAATTTACACCTTCACACTGGATGTCTGCGGCTGTCCTCCACAGGGTAAACGACTGCAGGCGAAAACACTGAAAAATACGCAGATCAATAGAGCGGATACACTCAACCATAAAATACGTTGTTCTGTGAGTAGCGATTAATGAGGATGCGACTGCCTTGGATAAGTTAAATGACAACAGGTTTACCGCCGATAATTTCGTGATTATTCGGCGGTCCATCACTGAAGAATGTTCGTTTGATGATGGCGCCGTTTTTCATCTGTAAGGACGTTAGCCGACACGCAGAGGATATGTTGTCATACATTTTGATTTCGTCGTCATAACACGGTTAGCCTTTTCCGCACATCTCCGGAAGAGCTGTGAAGTGGGCAACGTTGTTGAGTGTAGCAAGCGTTTCAACATCGAGAGGTATGATTCACAGGGAAATGCTGAGAAGGCTTCCATGGAACCACGGAGACTTATTTCATGGCCAAAATGAATCACGTTGTGCACATTGAAGACCAACTTGCTCTCGCTATAGAGAGCAGCCAACTGATGAACTGTTTTGATGAGCATCCCATATGCAAATAATAAATGATTTGACAGCCGGCTGTTGCACAGTACGTATATGTAGGTTGAAAAGTGCAGGAAATTTTCGTACTTTTCTGTGTCCAACACGTCCTTCAAAACAACGGGTCCGACGTACAACAGAAATTATCGATATTCGCTTGCTTTTCACCGGTCAACGTCGTCCAGGGGTCTGCACTTTCTTGGAAAGTCACAAGTTAAGAAATTGCAGCTCAACTTGAGGCGATCGTTTATCTGCCTCATGGCCGTTGCAGGTGGTTTCACGTTTTGCACTGTCGAGCAGCAACGCAAAAGAATGAGCAAGAGCCTACTCACTCCATCGGAAACGTTTTAACCATATCTATCCCCAGGACTTCAAACGGCGACACATCAGTTTGGTGCTCTGGCTGTGAGCGTGAACGGAAGTCAACGTCCGTTCTAGCCAGGCAATCATTTTCCAGACAAACAGCATACCCATGAGAATAGACAGCACGAACAGTACACTTCTCACACGAAAGGTGACCTCAGTGCTGCTTCACTTGCCGGACAAAGGAGCGTGCCGGTGCATCGGGGATCACACAATCTAACTTCACACTGCACGTCTTATTGTCATGGCAAGAGAACCCACCTCGTTCCAGTTCCAACAGCTATCGGATGATGTCTACGACGAAATCGCAAACATTCTCTGGTTTTGACTCACCACAGAATATGCCGAGGTCGAAAACTGGGGTTGGTGCCGTTGTTAAAGGACGAAAAATAGGCCATAACTGCATACAGGAACATTTGAACGGGCTTATTCCATCAACATGCTACTGAATGTTGACGGTGTCGCACTCCGGATGGTTAAACAACACTCGTTGATAGCAACTTTGTAACCCAACATGAACGTATCCACCATCACCCATAAATCACCGAACAGGCAGACGGTACCCTTGAGGATCAGCGAATCCTCAGGTAGTTTTGTAAATAGATGACGAAGTTCCACGATCATTATATTCGTGAAGGCGGATAAATGAGCACAAATGGCAGTCCTTCTAGCGGTTTCCTCCACAGTTCTCTCATAAACTCCCTCTTCGCAGTGTGTGGGTACACAATAATACATCGGTGTAAGTTGTATGTTACCGAGTATAAATATTACCTGCATCCAAGTCAACCTCCCAAAGTGAATCCTCACGGATTGTTTCTTCACGCGGTTGCCGCACAACATCTTCATACGTAAGCCGTACTTCGTCGAATTCCGTTTGTGTAAAAGCGTCGAGCTATTTTACGTTACCGCCTAAATAGGATAAACCGTGCACACACGTATAAAGTCCATCATTTAGCATACGTAAGTCATCCGTATCCCTGCAAGATATACGGGCAATGTTGCTGCCGCACTTAAGCAGGATAGGGAAAATAAGAACGTTAGAACGCGAAAATCCGCGATGATTCAACATGTGGAAAATTCAAGTTGACGCGCAGCAATTAGTAAGGTCGACATAAACAAGAAGGAGGTATATCACATATGGCCACACTTAGGTGAACGC
>JTDE01001234.1:157045-168705 GCA_014338405.1 Paragonimus skrjabini miyazakii
TTCTGTCACATTTTTGTTGGGATAGACTCATTGTTTGCTGTGTGTGAGACGATTTAGCTATCTCCCCCAAATGGGACTGTCATAGGACACTCAAGGTGCGGTCGCTCGTCTTATGAGCGTCCCATGTGCTGGTCGGATAATTTTTCGCTCTATTCTTTCTCTGTTTCTATTACCCGTGGATGCTGCGGAAGAAGTCGGTTTGCTGAGGAATGTGATTTAATTGTTCAGATGGACACATTTGTCTCCGGAATATTTAAAATTATCGAATCAAAAATGTAAAAAACAGTGAAATTTTCATTTCTTTCAGGGATTTCCCTTGAAAATTAGTTAAGAGGGGGTTGAGAAGCTTCCAAAACGTTGGAAATGAGTATTTAAATTGTTTTGAATAAAATTGTCTGTATTAGAAAGTAAGAAGTCTTCGCTCGCAAATTTTTTCTACCGCCTACCGATGTCCGCACGAGGACTTGTCTCACTGCCCGCCGTCCGCCCGATTTCTGTCCGCGTGATGTCCGCGCGGGTCCCCCATGGGTGTTGAGGGCATTTTATTTAAGATGACTTCATGCAGTACAATGGGTCATGACAAGATCCATCCCGAAATTCTCAAAGAAGCTGCTGCTACTCTGGCAGAACACTTTTATAGGCGGCAGCTTAGATTATGGCTCATGTTTGAATTTTGTACAAGTTCAGGATGGCATAATCGGGTTACTGGATATGAATTACCAAGTATCTATAGCATTGTTGGAATGCCTGAAAAAAATACTGTAAGATTGTTATGCTTCATTTTTGCTCTATTTGGAATATTTACAAAGATAGGAAATTTCGACCCTTCCCTTGCAACTCTGTCTTGTATCTAATTTACAGATTACCTACTCATTAGTCAAGCAATGCGTGCAAACGTGAAGGAAATATTTCAAGTACTACGCCAACACTGAATATCCGATTACGGTTGTACATGTTCCAATGCAAACATATTTACACAAAAACTGACGTATTTTTTGTTGTTGCGTGAAACACCTTTCCGTTATTTCGCCTTAAGTCAGTGGACTGTTATGTTAGTGGTAACGTGCGGAGTAGCTTCCCCTAAATATGAGCAGCGAATTGTTTGGAATTAGAGAAGGCTCGTATTCTGTTGAAAAAAGAGAAAAAATTGAAATATATAAAATGGGTAATTCGTGGGGTAAATTACCCTATGGGTAATTTCATGGTATTCTCGGGTAATTGCCCCTAAAATTACTGGAAAATTTTCAGAAATTACCTAGGTAATTTGGGAGATGTTGCTGGATGGGTGTTTAAACAGACTTTTCAGACTGGCAATTTCCTTAGTGCATGGAAAGAGACGACGATCACACCAATATTTAAAGCGGGTGACCGACACTCTCCGGCTAGCTATCGGCCAAACAGCCCTGCTAGCATTCCCTGTAAGATAATGTAGTGCGCCACCATTAACTACATTTTATCAAACCAGGTGTATACCCAGCATGGCTTCCTTCCTAATCGGCCATGCATAACGAATATGCTTGTTTTCATGGATAGTTTGACGGAGGCCAGAGACAGTGGCCACATCTCAGATACCATCTTCGACCTTTCCAAGGCTTTCGACCATGTCCCACATGACCCCCTGAAACAATCTGGTAGCCTACGATATGCAAACAGAGGTTCCCCGCTGGATTGCCTACTTCCTTGATAACAGAGCGTTTAGAGTTCAAACCGAATCAAACCTTTCATCTCTTTCTCTCATTTCCGCGGGAGTACCTCAAGGGCTAGTATTAGGTTTTCCGTTATTTCTGATCTACTTCAATGACCTTCGGGAAAATATTTCCAGCAAAGTCCTGTTATAGGCCGATGACTCAAAAATCTGGAATACCACTGATCCCAGTGAACTACAGACTGATCTTGACGCGACTAAGCGTTGGTCGGACGATTAAAGTCTACAACTTAATGACAATAAGTGCCCACATACGTAACTCCGTGGAGAATCTGGCAACGCCTTCGTGATTCATAGTGCATTCGGTGCAACAGATATCATGAAGATCGAACTGAAGAAAGATGTGTGCATCTGGCTGTTGTCTAACTTAATTTTTGCGCATCACCACGAAGTGGTAACGAAAAAAGTTTGCCTCTTTCGGCATGATTGGGCGCACTTTTCCCCGCATAGACAAGAAGGAGTTGCAAACGCTTTACGTGGTTTATATAAGACCGCTTCTCGAGTAAGCTAACCAGGTCGTGTACACCGGCCTGAGAAAAAGGTATCTTAGCAGTTGAGCGTGTCTAGCGCGTGGCTGTCAAATTAGACACAGGCCTGCGGAATGTCGCGTACTAGTATCGACTTGATATAGTCGTTCTGGCCGGAGATATCAATGCTCAGGGTGGTCGCCTTGGTAAGTCCAAATCTCGTTTAGGCGGCAGTTTGGTGCACGGCGCACTAAGTAGTTTTCCCCAGGAACGAATTAACCAGACGCGAGATGTGAAGAGGCCGTTGAGAGGAGAAACCGAATATATATTACACAAAATATACAGAGGGTTTCTAATAGCGCTAGGCGCAATATGCAACTGTGAGTTTGGGAACTATTTTACACACCATTCCGCAGGCAGGTCAGTGTAATATCAAGGTCGCTACATCAGGTTTAGGCTGACGTCACATCGGTCAGATAATGTCGGGCGATTGTTGCAGTTGTGCGCTGAGCATAAGCTGTTTTTAGCCAGCACTAGTTTTGGGCATCGTGCACGTCATTGTTATACTTGGAGTCCGCCTTCTCCGAATCAGGCCTGGTCTCAGATAGACCACATAGCTGTTAGTTACAGGTGGCGTGGTTGCATTTAAGACTGTCGTTAATACTGGAGCACATACTTGGACTCAGATCATGCATTGGTATGTTGTCGTTTTGTTCTTACTTTTGCTGGACAACGAACCCACCAAAAGCAACTGACTGAGTACCATTAAGGCAGACTACAAAACTGCCTTAGTGGTACTCTCTCCAAAGACCCTAGTAGCTGCTGGACACAAATCTCACAAGCTATTCAGAAAGCAGGTGCTGTAATATGCGGTGTAGTGGTACATAAGTTTGACAAACTTTGGATTTCAGAAGGTTCTCTGGAGTCGTTAGAAGCCAGACGGAAGCTTCCTCCTGGTAGTTCACATAATAAGTCTAGAAGAGATCCTTTTAAAGGCTCATCGTGAGGCTTGGTTGGTGGAAAAGGTGAAGTAAATGAAAACTGTCTTTACTCAAGGGGACACCAGCAAACTCTTTAAGGTGATCCGTGCTACTGATCCCAGGTGACCGTCTGTCGGTGGAGCCATCAGCGAGGCAGATGACACACTAATCCATAATAAGCCCAGAAAGTTACAGCGTTGACAAGAATACTTTGAGAGTCAATTTAGCTGGCCTCCTGCTTCTACTGTGTTGCCACGACAAACTTGTGATGTAACGTCCTGATCGGTAGATTTAGAACCACCCACTGAAACTGAGGTTCGCAATTGCATCTCGGCTCTCAATCGTAATAAGGCTGCCGGTCTAGATGATCTCCTGCCGGCACTTTTTAAAGAAGGTGGAGAGGTGTTAGTCGAGGCCGTGACTCAGCTGCTTCAACTCGTGTGGATGACGGAGGCCATCTTTCCGTGCTGGGGACGCGCGACAATTTTTCCTGTATTGCAGAAAGGTATCAAGAGCTTTTGCGAAGACCACAGGGGAATTAGTTTGACCTCAGTCATTTCTAGGGTTCTGGCATCCATTATACTTCATCGACTCACTGCAGTTCGGGAATTAAACCTGAGAGAGGAACAGGCAGGGTTTCGTCTTGGTTGAGGACGTCACCATATTAACCGGAGATGTAATGCCCAGCCGGGTCATCTCTCTCCCGATGAGAAGCTGCTGAGTGAATGTTTGGTGTTTGGGCACTGCTCGTTGACGTTGGTTAAAGACTGCCACAACTGTTTTCACCTCACGTTCCCTGTATTTCAGGTAATACATATCGACACACGGAAAATCACCATGTTGCATGTAAACCGCTCTTGCATCCCAGCCATGGGCACGACTCATCCGTGTAAAGGCCAGTTACAGGTAGCGGTACTTCGCGGTAAACTTGTTCATATTGGAGCAACCCCCTGGACTCAGATCATACTGTTGCGCCTGCCCATTTCTTCAGCCTAATCAAACGTTGTACACTCGCAAGTGCAAGGCAGTTAACCGGCACAGCAGATAGAATATAACAAACGCTTACCAGGAAGCGTTGGTGAAGGAATTTTCCATCTCGAGACAAGTAAGCAAAATTGACCGAAACCTGGAGCAGGTCGCAACAGCTTTGGAAAGATATGGTCTAAAGGACTTGTACATTTTCGATATCAGCCAACCATATGAACAAACTCAGCTTTATTCCACCTGCTCTTGACTGTAAGAGTCACCGTAAATGTTCTAAGCGCAAGGCGATGAAATGTTTACATAACGGTCGTGGACATCGCTTGGTCGACCGAGTAGTGCTCATAGAAATGATGGCTGAGCGAATAAGATCTTCGGCTCTTAACTCGGAGAGTCGCTGGTTTGACCCCCATTCAAGTTATCCCTACCCGACGAGTCCAAACAAGGGGGAAACCGATCATGGAGTGTCGGTTTGAGGGGAAGCATCAAGGTTCATTGTGAAGACGGAGTGGACTTTTATATCTGGAAATAGCAGGAAACTATCTTTCCTGATTAGTGGTTTTGCCGGCCGTCTAATCAATGTAAATGAAGTTATGTGTGGAAGAGAATAAAGTTGTACGCGTGAGAATCAGGCAATATTCCAATCCGGTTGAGGGTGCCTTAATCACGGTTTCACCTTGCAACATATCATAGACACCGGCATCCCTTCGAACATCGGATGGTAGTGTTGTTTTTGGGCCTGAAGACTGCCTTCGGTCTGGTTGCTCGCGAGCTTCTCTGTGACAGCCTTCTCCAGAAGGGAGTTCCAAGGTATCCGTGAGTCTTGATATTTTTGCATGCTTGTTTTACAACCACGGTTAGATTTCATGGACAACTATACCCTATAATGTTCAATTTATTCCCGGACGATTTTCAGTGGGGTGCGCTGGCAAGATCCAATGACCCTTGCGGTGATTTACTTTCTCGCATTAGATGGACCGAAGTGGAGTTTGAAGGCGACATTTTCTTGCTCATTTCACTTCTGGAAAGATGCAGGTCTTGTTGAAAAAGGTGAGTGACCATGCTGGTTTTCATGAAATGAGCTTCGCATCTTCCAAGTGCAACGTGCTGGTTCAAGACCCGTGGAACAAATTACCTGCAAAGATCGTGGAAGCCTCCAGCGTGGATTTATTCAAAACGGAGCTAGAAAAATGTTGGAACAACCTTCCTCCCACTTCGTACTAATCGAAAAATGATTTGCTCTTGCTGTTCATGGCAACCTGGATTTGTTATCTGTTTCTTTTATCCCTACCCTCAGACCACTACCGAAAGCATCCGCATCGGCAGAAAACGTAGTCTGGACAACCTCCGGATAATGCCAGTCAAGCATCAGGATGTCAACAGGCTCATGCCTTCATCAAATCCAGAACATGAAATTGAAAAAATTGAAGACTGGGACATTCCCACTTTGACGTTGTTGCAGACAATCTGACTGGGACTGTGGACATTTTCACGTACTTGAGCGACCTTATTTCGCCAACCTCAAATATTATCGACTAATTATCGACAAGAGTGTTACAGATACTTGTTGCCTTTACTAACTCGCGCCATTCCTGACGTTAAAGAAACCTGTGATGGTTTGGAAAGGGCATTTTTTCTCGAACGTTCGCATTATTTGCCAAAGAAAATGAATTATCCATTTTCCGGAAATTTGAAAGCCTACCAGAATTCTCGAACATTTGGATTTGAAGATAAGTGTTGCTCTTTTTGTTTTTTTGGTTCTGCAAACGTATAGTAGTTAACTATACACTGACCGTATACTACTCTACCAGTGTCGTGTGGCATATCATTTAGATACTGCCGTAGCTTGCCTCCTAACTTCTGGCTACAGGGTCTCGCCATTATTGCGAAATGGTCGAACGATCCACTTGCAGATTGTGCGCCAAGTTTGTTCCTTGTTAAGGACCAGGCGCTGCAGTGTTCTGGCTTCACATTTCTTGCCTCGGCGTTTCTACAGAGCTGTGTCACGCATTCAGCGCAGCTAATCTAGGCTGCGTTCAACTTAACTGCGACAGCTGTCGTCTCTCTGGAAAACTACTTACCGGTCAAGCAGGAACCACTTGCACTGAGTCTGCCGAAGCTGGCGAGTCAGCCTGCAACAGGTCCATAATTCACAACACTGCCGCCAATGCTAGCGAGAACCACCCTGTTCAGGATGCGACAACATTGACAGAACACAAGCAAAGCAATCAAAAAAGACTGCATGCGTTGGTGGTGACTGGTACTCAGGAACCGTCACGTTCTATAGGTACTGTCATGCCTGTCGCAAAAAAAACTGCTGCCCGGTCAGACTCCGTTATAGTGCAGGACCTCCCGGAGTGTCTCTACTCGTCGCTGCAACTTCGCGACGAACATGATCGCAAAATTGGGCTCGCTCAGTGTGCCCAAATGCAAATCACACCTCGATGTCCTATCTCTATTACCCGTCTCGCAAGGAAGCCTGACTCACCGCATGTAAACAAACCGAGGTTGGTACGGATTCCCCTTAAAAGCCTTTCGGAAACCGAGGAGATACTCTTGGCAGCCTTCAAACTGTGCTCCTTTGGCGGCCCCTCAATTTATCATGGCATACCTTGGATCGAGCGACAACGGAGACACCAAGCAGTAAAAAATGCGGTCACTGTCGATCGATCTCGCAACGTAATTATCAGAAATTTGCCTGGTACGTGTGGGAACAACACCGCGCACGATATAAATCAGTGGAAATTTCTTTCGTCTGCCCTGAGGCTTGGAAATGTGCTTCAGCAAAACATAATGCGCATCACGCGCACTAGCCCGACCCCCAATGACCCCCTAAAACAGCTCTTGAAAATTACCGTGACTGTGCCTGAAAAACTGCATACATACTAAAACTTTTTCGTCACGAGCGCCATCGAATCCCAGGAGGCATAACCTTCCACCCCGATCGCTCCAAAGATGAACGCGAGAAGTTGCGAGCTGATTACTTAGCACCGGCTGACATGAATTATCAAAAATAGGTCCGCCGGCTCAGTCAGAGTCGGCGATAACCCTGCGAACGCGCCCAGCATCCCCCGAAAAATCCAGTCTTCTTCTGGCTCCGGCTACCTGCATTCATTCAGAGTTAACTCTGTCAAATGTGCTTACACTAACGCCCAAAATCTGATCAGTAAACTTGGTGAAATCCGTGCGCTTTGCTTCGCGAATTACCTCTTTATCGTCGGAATTACTGAATCATGGCCCTCATCGAACCACCTTGACACCGAGCTCGACATTACTGACATGCCGCTTTTTCGTAATGATAGAACAACGGGCAGGGAGGTGGTGTGGCCCTTTATGTCCGCAACAACCTCCTAGCCACCCCCTGTCTTATACAATACTCACGGCTGTCCCGGAATATGTCTGGTGCTGCGATGTATTATCCAACTCTGGCAGATTGTTAGTTGCCGTAGTTTATTGGCCTCCCTGCTCCTGCCCTGACCGTGATGAAGCAATTCTGTCCGGATTCACTTGTATCCCCTCCCTGGGATGCTCACATATCCTAATAATGGGAGACTTTAACCTGCTACAGATTGATTTTCAATCCTATTCATACAAAGGCCCTGCCGATGCCATGCCTGCAACATTTCTAGCTTCAGTTGCAACTGCTGGCCATACGGAACACGTGACCAACTGTACAAGATGGCGCGAAGGCCACGCTCCATCTCGCCTAGACTAGATCTTCACTAATGAGGAGCTAATGGCAGACAACTTAATCCTGGATGCCCCGCTCGGCTTAAGCAACCACGCCGTAATAACCTTCAATCACATTTGTAGTCCTGAGCTTATTCCGATAGCAAACGTTACAAAAAGGAGCTTCCAAAGGATTAGAGTGGACGTACTCAATGCGTACTCAGCTACTGCTCCGTGGGATCAGCTTAACTCATTACTGTCTGTTGGAGAAATGTGCGACCAATTTACTAACAACATTTGCGAAGCCATAGATCGTTCAACACCATTCTACTCTACAACCAGCCGGAGACCGCAACAGCAATTGCGGGCCCGAACGTTAAAATCCGTCCACGTTAAACGTCTGGCATGGGCTCGATACAGAACGTCAGGGGATCTAAATGATCGTAGTCTGTACACGCAACTTCCAAACCGATGCACCAAACTAATCAGGGAAGATCGACTAGATTTCCAGCAACGTTTAACCTAGCGATTCGTCAGTGACCCTAAAAGCTTGTACAAATTTGTCTCCAAAACCCGTAAAGCCAAGGCTGGTGTACTGTAGCTAGCCGGCTCGCAAGGGCTTACTTACTCAGATGGCGAAGCTGCTGAAGTTCTGGCCGACTTCCACAGTGCTGTGTTTACAAACGGCGTGCCTATCCGCCCCATGGCAGAAAGCGCTGACACTTCTGAAGAAATCTCCACAGTAGATACCACAATGAATGCTGTGCTAATTAAACTGCAGAAGATCAAACCCACCTCTCCTGGACCATACTGTATATCTCCTCTAGTCCTTGTCCAATGGGCTGCACAGTTAGCTGTCCCGCTGAGCATCTTGTTTACGTAGGCAATTGCTGCAGGAAGAGTACCCGAAAGCTGGAAATCGGCGAATATCCCTCCCATCTTCAAACGGGGACAGCGCAATCAGCCTTGCAAATATCTTCCGTTTGCCCACTTCTCATGTCTATCAAAAGTCCTCGAAGCGTTAGTCCGTGATGCAATATCTAAGATTCTTTTAACACAATCTTTCTTCTGCAGAGAGCAACACGGCTTCCTACGCGACCGCTCATGCACTACAAACTTGCTACTAGCTGTAAACAAGTGGACCCTTGCTGTCGACAGAGGAGAGGGGGTCAATGCTATTTAT
Organism: Paragonimus skrjabini miyazakii; assembly: GCA_014338405.1. Taxonomy (NCBI): domain Eukaryota; kingdom Metazoa; phylum Platyhelminthes; class Trematoda; order Plagiorchiida; family Troglotrematidae; genus Paragonimus; species Paragonimus skrjabini miyazakii. The sequence goes on from JTDE01001234.1 coordinate 166,031, forward strand.
ATTGATATTGCCAAGGCGCTCGACTGATTGAATCACTCTGTTCCACTCGATAAGCTTCACTGCTGCGTTGTCAATGGCATTCATCTTCGCTGGCTAAAATCTCATTTATCAAACCGTTCCCACCGTGTGCGAGTGTGTTCCTCTGTAACTTCTGCCAGATTCAGCCCCAGCGGAATCCCACAGAACTCCATTCTGGGCCACTATTCTCCTCTATCTTCATCAGCGATTTGCAATCCGTAGTCTCGTCTCCACTAATACTATATGTCGACGACATCAAGATCTGGCGCATTATGCGTAACAGCTCCGATGCGAGCGTCCTACAGGCTGATATAAGTGCACATTACAACCGGTCTACATCTAACTCCATTGAGATATATACCAGCAAGTGCAAAGCCATGCATATCAGGCACAAGCACAACCTCCTTTTCTCCCTTGGCGGAGCACTGCTCCAAGTCACGGACAGAGAAAAAGACTGTAGTGGATCTAAACACTCTATAAAATTGATGTATGAACACGAGATCAAAAAGGTGATAAAATGGGAACTAATGACTCACAATAGTTCGTTAAAGTGCTTTGATTTAGAATTCCACTACACCAAATGTAGTATCCAATAGATACAATCCGTCGTGTCGTTCCTAATTAATCTTGGAGGTCAACCGCTGAGGTAATTCCAATGACAGATAAATAAGGAACTTTGTCGCAATAGTCGTTTGATTCCGTTAGCTTCTAACTCTCCAAAATTCCGTGCACCCGCGACTCGAACGCAGAGAGAACGCGAGGCTCGCGAACCGAGAAGTGAGTGAGTTGCATTCACTGATTATCGATTAGTTCGATTAAGTTGGTCTAAACGTTGGATGTATACGTGAAGTTGATGAAAGTGAAAAGTGTGAATAACAATCAGAATTTTGAAATAGAAAATAGTGTGCAAAACGTTACAAAACATTGTCACTGTTGAGACAGGCAGTCTCTCAAATTCTCCCAATACTGATACCAGTGCTATGAAAACCAAGGGCGTACTAGCGCATCGAAGCGTTTGTTTGGGAAATTTGAACGATCGTGTTTCAATCACCTGTACAACAGCTTTCTTCCTCCTCACCTCAAACAGGGAACCCTTGTTTAGCCTCCTCATTTACAAAAGGACAAACCAATTCTGGAAACTTTCCAGAGGCGTGTGACAAAAGCAGTCCGTGGGTTGGGTGCCAAGCCCCACACTGAGCAGCTTCGCGAGCTAAATCTCTTCTCTCTAGAATATCGCAGACAGAGAGGTGACTTAATTTTAGCGTCCATGATTATGAAGACCCCTAACCATCCGGGCAGATCCATGATCACTTGTGCGGATACTAGCTCACTCAGAAGGCATTCATCAAAAGTAAAATGTCAGTACAGTAGACCTGAGCTGAGGCACAGTTTCTTCTTGGTTCGGGACTGCAAAGTCTGGAACTCACTGCCAGAACATATCGTTAACGCAACGACAGTCGCTGCGTTCAAAGTTCGTCTGAATCGCTACTCCATCACTTAGTTCAAATCCCAGCGCACTATTCTTTACACAGTCACGTGTGTATGGTCGTCTGTTGAATAGTTCACACCTGGTTCTGTATGTTCATCTAGCTGTAGACTTGCGTGTTTAACAACAGTAGGTGTGCATTTATTAGCTTGTTTGATTATCTATTTATTCTCCGTTGTAGCCCTTGATACAACCAAGAAAAGTTGCGACGTGTAACTATCCTTCTGGTACAAAGATTCCTCACCCGGAGAAACGGAACCATCAAAAGCCGTGGCTTACTACTTCCGTCTGTCATCCATTGAACCCATTGAACATCCGAGAAGTTAAGCTCGCCTCTGATTGGTCCATTCGGTGGCCTAGGCTCAAGGCCACCCCAAAATTATAAATACAGTCGCTGTAACCCACAATTTTGCCAGCATTTTTTGTATGGAAGGATACCCACTTCCAATTTTGCCTTCGGGCTGTGCAGGAAGCAGAGCCCGTTTGAGGGCCGTATTTCTTCTTACTTGTTAGGAGGGGGCTAAGTTGTGAGAGTTGGATTCCGACATTTGCGCTCTGATTTTCTTGCAGTTTTGCAATATTGTTGCGTTCGTTCATGACAGAGATACTGCCCGTGGTCTTGCGTTCTTCTTGTCCTTCTCTATCAGGTGGGATCGTAACGTCGGTTTTGTGTCCTGTTTTGCTAAATAATTCGGATACGTGGTCTGTTTAGGATGAAGATATTGACAGACTTGCTGTGCTTAACCGTTATTTTCACCAGTCAGTCCACGTCAAGTAGATAGATCTCGTGAGCAATGCGGTTTTATTTGGAATCACATCCAGAGACCACCAACATTTGCACTTGTGTTGGTCAGCGATGCCCGCGTGGGGCCCGCACGGGCCCCTCGACGTTTTGCTACCTGGGGAATGGTATGGTCTCAAAATATAAAGACTGGCAGTTTTGTTGAGTAATGTGGGTTAATTTCGCCTGTCCAGTTGGGGTCCACGTGATTATTCAGATCGCTGGTTAGAACGGCTACCCGAGATGGCAACGTTACGCGATCAGTAGCGTGCCCACACCACCCGAGCTGCAGTACCTTCCAGTCAGGCTTGTGGCTGGTGTGAATGAACAAATAATTGGGCGTTGCTGTGGGTTATTCACGGTTAATCGACAGAAGTCACCCTGTTGTTC
>JTDE01001235.1:0-53458 GCA_014338405.1 Paragonimus skrjabini miyazakii
TTCCTTCGGGTTTACACCGGATACGTGGTGTGTGAGTGGAACTGCAAGTGGTGCAGCGCAAGCCACTTGCGGTGATGGTTTATAGCGCAGGCGTCCTTTGGCTTCGGTCACTGTGACAGGCTAATCCGTTTCGGATGCCGCCAACCGTGGGTAAACCAAAATCCCGTGCTACTCATCAGTAGTCAAAATGCCGCTCAATAATTAATGATTTCTTTGATTTAAACTTTAGCAGAAATTCCAGTCGAAGGGTCACCGATTGGCGCCAACAGGACAGGTACTAAGTCTCCTCTCGAAGCGATAAAGCCACCTGACCATTAATCATAGATTAAAATGGTTGGGCGTTCACATATGATAATTTGATCGTGTCTAATGTGAGGTCGCTGGCGCAGTGGTCAACGCGGTTGCCCCATGAAAGCGTGAACGGAGTCCTAACCCCGGCTGTGGCAAGGATGTGTACTACTGACGAGCTCTAGTGAGAGCGAAGTTTGAGTCTAGTGCTTTTTATACAGGGGCCGACTAAAAATCTACGGGAATGGGACAGCTGCAATCAATTCTCGGCGATGTTCAGTGTATGGAATAACCAACATCCCCTACTACTCATCAGTAACATGTCGTTTGTTATCGGTTTTTAACGTTGATTTTCGATCCACTAACTCTGCCTGATTTTCTTTTTTCACTTCCCACATGCCGACTGGTCGTATGGCGTTGGTCGCTGTGCTCATTCGCTCGCCGTCCGGTCGTTCTTTCCTTGAACTGTTGGTAAGCATACCAACCTTTGTCTACTGATCTGAACTTGTATCTGCAGGAGCTAGTAATTGATTTCAGGCGTCATTTATCCTTTTTTTCGATTTGTGTTGACTAATCGAGTTTGTTCACTACTTCGTGTCGTTTTACCATCACCGGCATTGTCGTCACGAATTTCCAATGGTGGTCTTTGCATACTTCAAGTCTAAATTGCTCCTCATCATCAATGCTACCTCAAATGGACCTAACTCAGATAGTCCACACTGACGCTCACCTTGACATTGTGGATCCCTTCTACTTTCCGTCATTCGACAACAGTTCTTCTGCAAAGCTCATCAATACCAGATATAGGCTGTGCTCAGACTCATTTTCCAAACACTGTAAAATGGGAATATGGCAACAACTACTGAAACGATCGGTGTCCAATTCCAGATGTCTTCGACGACAACCGCACTCTTATTTTGAGTCTGATACGAGGTGTCGTTCACTACTTCCTAAGTGAACTCAAGAAATAAGGACAGGTGAACCAGCTTCCGTTACGCTCACTGTCATCTTAGTCATCGGCCCCGCGGAATCAATGACAACTTGTGAAATAAACGAGTCAGTTTGGTGTGAGATTATGGGGGTCGCCAACCACACTCGGAGTTCTGTAGGTCACTCAGTGAGAGCTTTGGTCCGTTCTTTCAGCTTATCGAGCGATAGTGAACGGGAGTTCTGACGTTTCGTGCAACCAACCTGTTAACGCAAAGAGTACAATAAATCATAAAACCAACAGACTGTAATTGATTGAATGACCATGCTTAGCCAGTCACAGTTAGTAACGCGGGAGTCAGTTTTTTCAGCCGCGGACTTGATAAAGATGTAGATAGCTAACAGACAACTGCGAGATGAAAAGACTGTGGGCGATAAGGGGTTTCCAGAACTTCAGAGGTATGGCGACCCATTTTAAGAACCAAAATTGTTCCGTTTGGTTCACGCTATCTGGTGACGGCAGACAGTTCTGCAAGAGCTCCCGAAGGCCTATAGTATAACTTATTTTGGAGTTAAGAGATCAAACAAGGTACATTAGGTGATCCAGGCACCAGTCCAATAAGCTGCACTGGAAATCTTCTGACAGTAACCCTGTTCAATAAAGGTTATACTGAAGTCTGAGTTATCAGTGACCCCGAGGAACAGCGTGAAATTCATTCCACTGGTAGTACGGCCGACATGGTAGTTGCCAGTCACAGAATTCAGGATCGGTCTCGTAAACGCAACCAACCATTGTACATCTTCCATATGGCTATCATCGAGGCATTTGAATCCGTGGGACACGCAGCATTGTGGACGGTGCCCGGTAAATTTGGTCGCCTAGGTATGTTCAATAGTTTAGGTAAATTAATGCAGGCAGACATGGAGAAAAAGTTCCCATTATGTTGTTTGATCTATGACAACGTTGTCATCCCCACCGGTGTGAAGCAGAGATGTGGTTTAACCCTAACTCTATTTGGCGTATATCCGGCCGAGATGCTCACTTATGATCTACAAAAGGTGGTGTAAGGTGGTCAGCATAAATATCGTCAGCTGAATTTCTGGCGATTCGGTTCTCAAAAGCCTTCTATGTGACAAAATTACCCACATACCACTGTACGAGGATGACAGTGCCCTGTTTTCGTAGAGCGGAAAGCAACCACAGCAAACACCACTACTACAGCCACCAAAGCAGACATATTCGACTTACGTATCATTTAGGGTACAGTTCTTCCCATAAGTAGGTACCCGACAACAAAATCCGGAGTCCGAACCAGATGGCTCAACCTCATTATGATGCATGGCTCAGATGTGTGTGTGTGTGACACATCCAAATAAGTGAACCGATTCTAGTCTCACCGGACCCCAGACCACACTCCACTGAAACCACAAACAAATTAGTTAGATGTAGGTGGATGTACGCGCACCCCCACTCATGTCGGCCGCCCCGGTCGCCCCAATGTTTCGGCCATCACGGTCCACCTAGATGTCCACACACTTTTCAGCGTCTGAGAGGCAACGCTGGACAGGGAACCAGCATGCACTGGAAATACAAATAGACAAAGCAAGAATACGCTGCTCTGACGGATTGTGCTATCACAATAATTATTTCACCAAATGTCAAGTAACGAAACAGATTTACAAAGTACTTAATGATTGGTCGAAAATTGATTGTGCAGACTGAACGTATAAATAAGTGACGGTGATTTTGAATCAATACTTTCATTTCACTATAGACACGTTGGACATATGGACTCTGGAGTGATTAGTTCCTCCTCTATCTCTCTATCTACCTATCTGTCCGTCTGTCTATCTGTCTGTCTGACTGACTGACTTCTCTTATGTTCAGTTATGTTGGACTACACTTTTTGCTGAACGGTAGACGAGCGCAACACACATTGCGAAGTGGTCTAACAGACTGCATTGCATTCCCAGATTATGAACACTGAGTTTCTCCAACGTTTGTCAAAGTTCTCTGTGTTTGAGGTGGCCACACGTCGCAGACCGTCATTAACAGAACAGTCATCTATCGGTGTGCGCGGTCGACCATTTCCTTGCAAATCATGAACACTAACCGTTGCAAACAAACTTCTTCATCTGCCTTCGAAATGATTTACAGTAACCGGTCGCTTACCCACACACTCTGTATTAAACTTCCTAGTAGTCTCCGTCACATTTTCATCCTAGGCTACGTAAATAAAAACCGGTTCAATACGCTGTTCAGTTGTCAGATTACCTGCACATCGTTCTCTTATTTGCGTTCCAATAGTGTGATCTGTTTCCAGCATGATAGGTCGTTCAGACTAAGTTGTATGCAGCCGCTGTTCTGCAAGCTGAAGTGAGAAAAGTGTTATCCAACATTACTTAACATGATCGAAGTCGGAGGGACAGACAGACCGATTGACTGAGAAAGACAGACAGAAAGAAAACATTAATCACCCTAGGGCCCATAAGTTCGGCGTACCTTTGGCGAAATGGAGGTATCGCTTCCAAACCGTCCTCACACATTTACACATTCATTCAGCACAGTTTTCGATCAATTATTTTGTAGTTTTAAATGGATTGAACATCACCCACAAGTGATTGCAGCAGTCGATTTTCCGTTGATTTTCCAGCTAACTAATTTCAAAAGAAAGCACTAGACTCGTTTTTTGCCCTTGTTAAAGCTCGTCAGTAGGGCATATGAAAATACAACAGCTGCGATCAATGGCGGGCTGTGTTCAAGTTATATAAAACCGAGATCCCCTCCTATTCATTAGTATTTAGTACTTTGTAAATCTGTTTCGTTCATGAATGCAGCTTCTTATTACTTAACAGTTGGTGAAGTAATTATTTTGATAGCACAATCCTTCAGAGCAGCGTATTCTTGCTTTGTCTGTTTGTACTTCCAATACATGCTGGTTCCCTGTCCAGCGTTGCCTTTCAGACGCTGAAACGTGTGTGGACAGCTAAGTGGACCGTGATGACCGAAACATTAGGGCGACCAGGGCGACAAAATATTTTCTCAACCGTGATATCTACAGACCTCTAGTCGTTTGACTAACTACTCGTTACCCTTTCCATAAATTTGGACTATGGTGACCAGCTAGTTTTTTCCTTATTCCTTCTATGGTACATTTCATCCTGAAGATTTTATTTGGTCTCACATGTAGTATTTAAATGTACCCGTTTCCGTGAACTTACGTGAAATGCACTAACATTAATCTCAATATTCTCTAATATTCTCAGTATCTTTTCGTATTTCTGTCTTAGAACTTACTATCGATAAATCTTTCTACTTTCGCTTCTTAAAGTTAAGGGCTTCTCTTTCGTACCTGCCTACCATCTACTCTATCGGTAATGGCTGGCTAGACTACAAACCCGTCACATCACATGGTTCGAGTGGATGTTTTGTGTGAATGGAACCATATGTGGTCCATAGCAAAACAACCTGTGATGGTGTATGTGTGTGCAGGCCCTCTTTGGCTTTTGTTCGGTTGTTCGGGTTACTCCTAAATAACCCAAACTACCGCTCAGCAGATTTACTGAACTCGGAGAGTTGAATTAACTCAAAGGTCCCAATAGTGGAACAACCTGCTGAAGTTAGCAAGCAGTTACTATCCCTCTTATCGAAACGATAACTCGATCAATACTGTAAAATACAAGCCGGCCATCTTTACTCTGGTTGTCTGGTTACGATTACGGACCAACTTTAGGGCAACATGGAAACAACGGAGGAGGGCGTTCTTTCGAAGTAGGGGTTCCAGCAGCGGTCTTGAAAAAGGAAACAGCACAAACAAGCATGAGCCAAAGGCCCAGTAAGCCATGCACAAGACTTACACAAACAAAAACTAAAACGGCGTCAATAACACAGCAGCACGCCCTTGTACAATATTCAAATTCAACCCGTACGCGCTTGCTGGTTTCGACCGCACATTACACTACTCACAGGCAAAAGTATTCGAGCCTTCAGGTAAGTTACTTCCTTCGTGCTTTGCGCAGGGTTAGAAGCATAGTGGTGAACTAATCTGACTCACGAATGCATGGCCGAAGTTCATATCTCAGTCGTGGCAGTCACATACGCTACTGGCTGGCTCTTGCAAGAGGGGAACCCAAGTCTAGTCCAAAAAGGGATGGTTGAAACTTCTATGGAAGTGTGAAAGCTGCGATCAAAGCTGAGTCGTAATTTATGTGGACCATATCCCCGATTGTTCGTTAGTAAGTCCTCAACTACCTTGGAACCTACTAGAAGCAAATTTATTGATCGATACTCTGTCAAGTGTTCTGTACACCCGTCTTCAAGGACAGGTCTGGGGAAAAATCCCTCCAGGTCGTCGACAGATGGTCTGCTGATAACAACCGATTAGACTATGTTCTTAGTGTTTTTGCTAATTCAGTAACACAAACGGATGCGGATATAGAACACAGGTCGAGTAATGCGTATGCCATTGACTTCTGTAATCTGTGTCGCGTACTTGGTCACCAAATCGATAAAACTGGAATAACGGAGATGTGAGCGGCACTAAGATATCCCAGTTTATTAGGAAACTAGAAACAACATTGTTTACCATTGCCCTTCTGGGACAGTTGTTTGCGCTCTGATGGTGCTTTCGTTGTTATGTTTCACGATCTTGTCTTAAACGACTCATCTGATACGTGTTCAAACAATTTGTTCTAACCACTATATCTTACCAACAGATTCGGTGTAGCAGCTGATCCTCCACTTTGTTTGGTTGGCTCCGATAGACCACAACTCCGTTGGTATCAGCATATGCGTGAGCTCTGATTGGCTGAACCTTTCCCAGTCATGAAATCGAACAAGTTCAGTCTGATCACAATCCGGTTGCCATAGGTGACACTGGAATTGACAGCAGTTCATTGGAATCATCCTCTGTGTACTCAGCAGTCACCCTTGATCATTTGGTTATGAGTATTCAGCCATATCTAGCATGTATGTCATGGGATCGTATATGGCATGTTCAGCTCACTAGCAGGACTACAACTTCCGGTTCGGACAAAGATCTTACTATTGATTAGCTTGAATGGTTACAAAAATTAAACCCGGTTCATCCTTTCGAAATGAGCTAACCAATGGGCAAACGTGAATGCAAACACTAGGGTACTGTTTACTTTACGTGACGCATGTGGCCTTATGACAAGTCTATTGTAGCATTTTGTCGTCTTGAATGTGTAATATCTGAGAAAGACTGGACAGAGGAATGTTGGGATATGAAATTAAAGCTGTAAAATGGGAGATAAAGTGGACATAACCAGTGACTATCCGATTGTCAATGATTGCTGATGAGTAGTATGGGATTTTTGTTTATATAAATTGAAAATCGTTCACAATTGTCCGCAGCTGCTGAACTCCCATAGACTTTTCGGCCAGCCTCTTTTGCAAAAGGAGAACTGGACTCGAGTTTCGCCTTTGTTAGAGCTCGCCAGTAAAGCAAACCCCTGTCACAATCGGAAATAGAACATTGACCACACTTTCGCGATGTATCCATGCTAACCATTGCGCCACTGGCCTTACTTTAGGTGCAGCTGGATTATCGTAAACAAACGCCCTGCCACCTTTTACCATGAATACTACTCACTGTCGACAAGGTGTAACAAGAGCAAAACTCCAGTACAGTACTTCTGTTTGAAAGATGCTGGCGAGAAAGTGTGCTGGAGTGTGACAACTGCAATCAAATTGTAAATGAAGTAAAATTCATAAAGCGACGAGCAACCTTTGCGATCAGTCAGTTCATATTTGATCAGTTCAAGGAAGCAACCTGCTAATATATGACCAAGGGACTGTCCACTGCCAACCCGTCAATCTGCCCATGATTGCCCTCATCGATTGAACAGTGCGTACCAAGTAAAAATCGCGTGTGTACTTCAGTTAGCAGGAACACAAATAATAATTCTCATAAAGTCATCTCACACAGTATTCTATTTAAGTCCGTTATACTAATAAACAGCTAACAAGAGTTAAGCATACTTTTGAGAAGAAATCCCTAGACTGTCGTTTGCTATATCGTATATCTCATACAATGTCAGCTGAGGTTCCCCTTATTGTGGGCGCAAATTTTTACCAGTCACCGTGGGTGCTAACGATACATTTTATTGTCCACGTTATGGATGGGTTTTAAGTGGACACCTGATTTTTTAATCTGGACGGTCCTGTAATTTGGGATGTGTTCGTTTCACTTGGACTCACTAACGACTCGGTCATTTAGTCATACGATAAGACTATATTCTTTACCATATATTTGTTTTGTTTTTAACAATATATCAACGTTGATCTTTAATCCAGCCACTAGGTGGGTAATCCTTTTAGACACAGAACTGGTCCGATATTACTTCATCAGTTTTTTCCCGGTTTGAGAAAAAACACCGTCAACAAACCAGAACTAGGCAAATCCTCAAGTCCAAATACTCGAATGCAGTTGCTCTAACGAAGTGCTAAATGTGGTATTGGCCTAGTAAAAAACTGAAGAAATCTCTGAGTGCTGCTAAACATCTGACAGTTCAGGTTCCGGATGACTTATCAACAATGTAATCGCAGTATTCTGACAAACAGGTACCGTAAAACGAAACCACTCCAGGCGTTGCCGACTTGAAATTGAACATTACGAGAAGCCAAACTAGCTGATTTTGATTAAATGTTCAGGTTTGTCTTTAGGTATGACATGCGAAAACTGACTGGTGTGATATACTTCAATCGAACGCCGACGAGCAGTTCGACAGAGTGTGATGCATTTCAAGAGTTGTAAGTTTTTTGAAAGGGTTCGTAAAACAGCCGACGTTATGTACACAAAAATAGTTGAGGCAACTTATCGGGTTGCCATGGTCGTGATTACATAATACTCGGTGTGCTTGTAGGCGTGTCTAATCCCTGTCTGTCCTTATCTGTATGATATATATAACTGGCATGTTTTACGTTTGCGACTGATGAGAGTAAATGAAATGTTAACATATCGCAATATGTCTTCTTTCTGCTGTGATGAAGTGGTTGTAGGGAACTCAGTGTTACAAAAAACAGGAACCGTAGGCGATTTTGTTGTATGCAGTATGTTAGTTCAGCTGTATAGAGGAACCAGAAGGTCGGAATCCTACAAGTTGAACTCGCACCTCACCACATCGCAGATATTCCCCTGAACTGGTGACTTTTTTAGCAGATGAAAGTTTACTACTTACTAGTAGGCTGTGAGATTAGACTAAAACATATCGGGCAACCTGATCATTACTCACTAGCGAAGGTGGTTGAGTGTTCACATATGATAATTCGGTCGTGCCTAACGTGAGGTCAATGGCGCAGTGGTAAACACGGTTGCCTCATGAACAGCGTGGCTGGAGTTCTATTCCCGGCAGTGGCGATGATATGCAATACTGACGAGCTCTAATGAGAGCGAAACTCGAGTCTAGTACTTCTTTTCGAAAGGTGCCGACTGGAAAGTCTATGGGAATGCGACAGCTGCGATCAATTGTGGGTGATGTTCAAATTGAAATAAAACATATGCACCCGCGTAACCGCTTGTACCTAATACCGTCTCTATGTGTGTGGTTCGCTAGTTGAAAATAATAACTATATCCGTGAGCACTCCTCAAAATGCTGGGGGTCGGCAAAATTTTAACAATGGTAAACAATTTACTTACCAAATTCCTCGTTCCATGATTAACATACTTTCTGTATTGGTAAACTTCATTTTCAAATACGGAGGCTATATTTTCATAGATTCGTTTTTTGGGTCAGAGTACAGCATTCAGTGCATTATTCGTTATCTGGTTTTGACCTTTGCAACATAAACTCTACTTGCCCTAGTTGATTCCACAAATACTTTGTGAGACAACCACTTCCTTGGCCAAACAAAGCTGTCGCTTTGGTATTCCTTCTGTTTTTTCTTTTGCGTTTTCCAAATACCTTTTTATTGGAGATATTTTCAACAAAATATATACACTGTATTGTCTTAGGTGATTCATAAAATGGGATTGTGTTTTACAGACTGCTTTTTGCAACAATTTTTGCTGGATTCGAGTTTCCACGTTTACTTTTCACCCGTAAAGAATGCCACTTGTATCATCTTCTTTTCTTAGGAATCATCGGCTCATAAAAATTTGCTGTTAGGTTTGCGTAGGTTATCAGGTGAAGGAATGGGAACCGTCATCAAAGTCCCTGATATATATATGGACAGTCGGTGGTTTACATCGTCTACCATTGTGATAGTACATCTCAACCATAAATCTGGTTTCGTGCGATAAGTGTGCAAACCATTTCCATTCCAACACTTCTCGTACTCCATATTTGGAGGTATCCCTCTGTACACTAAATTTCTATTACAAATGTCTAATTAGCCGAGTGAGTTGCTGCAAGTCAACGAAAAATTTAACTGATATCTTAAGTGTGATCTATTTTGTAACATCATTAAAAATAAAAACCGAACTATTACTCCCCGAAATTATTAGATGATCTCTTAACACCAGACATTTTGCAGAGCGGGAGGCAGAAAAGAGTTTAGGAAAAATTCTGCTGAATTGGATTTGACTGGCGGTTTGTTTATTGTACCTTAAGTGTATGTAATATGAGGTCAGAGCCTCAATGATAAACATGGTTGTCCTATGAAAGTGTAGCCTGAGTTCCGGTCCAAGCAGTAGAAAGAGCATATATCACTAAGAAACTTTAACAAAGGCGAAATTTAAGTTTAGTGCTTTCTTCAAAGGGCACTATGTGAAATGTTTGTGGAATCGCGAAAGCTGCAGTTGGTTGTGAATGATGTTTAACTAACATCAACACAAGCCGCCGCTGTCTGCCAGTAGTTGCCCAACAAGTTACAGTTTAAGTGTTTAGCAGTGACATTGGTGGATTACAGAGTTGAGTGATTCAGAAATTTTGTTTGATCAGTCATTTTCTTAGTATACTTGATGAAGTCCATACAACACATCGAAGTGGGTGTGCAACTGAGTCCGAATGTAAAATGTGTGAGATCTCGGAGCGGCTTTGCAGCACGCCGCGTCTCAGCATACAGTTTCTGTCTCTGTTTCGAGTTCAACCGAAGCCCAGATGATTCGCAGTTGGATCTTTCGAAAATTGCTTTTCATCGAATTAGTTCTTTTTAGTAAAAATGAAATGTCAAACCAGAGTAAGTTGATTTTAGTGGACTTGCAAAAGAAACCGTTTGCTGTGATCGGTGCAGCGAAAAGATGAACTTCGTATGGCCCAATTCTCAAGGACAATTTCGTTAACTAACACATTCTCATTGTGCTATTCATTGCCGGTTAACGTAAGTCATTGTTAAGCAAGCTAACCGCTAACTCTAAATGTTCATAACTCCTTGGAATAATGAAATAAAATGACTTGACTGGTTCAGTCGTACTCGGTTTTTGTACACATCAGGTCCAGGTGCACTCACACAGGAGATCGATATATAACTGAACGGTTGAGAAGTCACGTGTTGTTTCAGTGACAGAGGAAACTTGCCAATACATGCTGTTCTCTTTATCGAAATGTAGAACAAGATTTGAACTTATGAACCGATTCGACAACAACCAAATGCAGAGTAAATATAGTTATTATATGGTAAGGACTGCTTTGTATGTAATTCGCTTTTCATTATTGCAGTTGCATATATGTCCAAGTTTTACGTATCCAACTTGCTTCTATCGTTGGGTGTGAAAAGAATCCACCTACCGCTTTGCTGGCACATGCATCGTAATGAAATAAGATATAAGTTTACCGAATACGATATGTCCCTCTTACCGGTTGCGAATTTTTAGATGTACTAGCAGAACGGTTGTATGGCGAGAGGTTTCGGTTTCGGGTAAGTAGTCAATTTCAGTTGAATTCAAGAGTTTTTGTTACAGTGGACAAAATTGTAGCAGGTACTCTTTAGAACGCTTTCAGAGCAATTGTCAACCGGTTTTCATTTACCTTCTTCGATTGTATAGCGATGCATCCTCGTTGTCTAATTTTCCGAGGGTCAGAGTCTAAGTACTACTCTCTGCGAGTGAGGCGTGGAAACTACCATGTCAGAAAGTTTCGATTTTTCGTTCAAATGCGATTCCAAAGCAAAATGTGCCAGCAAGACAGCTAGAATATATAAGTAGTTGGTTAGAGCAATTTGGGTGAAGCACTTCCGCTTGACAATGATATTGAGCGACCTGTTCAAGCTTGTAGATTATAAGATAGAGAGAGCACAGAGTAGAGCTGCACAACTTGTCTATCGCTTCATCCACCGTTTTATTCAAAATGTTTGATTTTTTAAATGCCATCAACATATCATAGGCTATCTTATTTTGACCCGTGAAATTCTACACAAGCTAGGGCACATTATTACGCTTAGTCAGATTCACTGCTTTCATGGTAGTTCGTTGAAGTTGCAATACCAGAGGGTTTCCGGAACTGGGAACAACCTTGTTATGAGCTGATGATATGTTCATTATGGAACATCCTGTCTAACTTTGTCCTGACAGCGTTATCAGTGTGTAACATTTGGTAACCTTATTTTAAATTTACAAGCCGCATGACCCTTTGGATAACTTCATAGTCGTATATGACCTTTGATACCAGTCATCAAGTCGTTTAGTGTTAAGGTGCATTTATTTGACGCCTGAGCGTATGTGTCTGAGTCATACTTTCCATCCAGTGTTCTGGGTTCGAGTCACTTAATTATGTTCCACACTAAACTTGCCTTCGTCGTTTTTAAGTGTAAATCTTTCTTCGGCTTTTGTATGGACGTTTACTATCGTCCACCATAGAGGTAGGTGTACACAGACATCGCAGGCTTCCTCCAGTGAAACTGTAATTCTTTCATGTAATTATACTTCATGTTTGTTCTGTTACTCATATTCGGACAAGCCCAGGTTTTTCAGTAGTTTGGGAGAGTGTTAAAGTAAAATTTCTATTGAAAACCCGGTATTCATCACTGCTCACTTCCTATGCGGTCATCTGTCCGATGGATTAACAAGATGAAACCGGATGGATAACCGGGAATTTGTAGTAGCAATCAGCACTTTTTCCACTGAACTATGATAGTGGGGACTCAATCATGGCCACGATAACGGAACTAAAATGTTTAAGAACCTGGTTCTCACAATATGTCTGAATAGACCGATGAGAAGACGTAAATCGTGTCATTGCTCATGAAGTAACATGCCGTGCACTTTAATCAAACAAAGACATGGGACTAGTTTCAGACAGCGAAATGAAAACCCACAGAACGAAAGCTATGGTCTAAGGATTCTGGTAGATGTGACTGAACGTGGGAACCGTGTAAGAATAATGACTTGCAAAGAAGACTGAACATAAGAACAAGTTGTTTCTGAACAAACAGGGAATTGTAGTGTACGATGGTCAAGGCCTTTGTGAACTGGTATATGAGTTTCCAAGAGCCTCCAAAAATAACAGAAAATTGGTCATTAACGGAAATGAAACAGTTGCCTAACACAATCAAGCATAATTGCCTTCGGAAAGTCGTGGTTATCTGTATTCGACTAGCATTCATTTTTAACTATAAAACCCCAGGTGAAAATGTAAGATATGAGTAGTATGCTGAATTTGTTTGCTGCCTTAGTAGATGAGTTATGTACAGCCTCCCTCAGTCTATGAGTTACACAGATTATCAACTGACTAAAGCTTTTAGGTTGACTGATAACTCATCAGCTGATGGGAAACTCACACTTTTGTTGGGTGACATATCTAACGTATTCAGTAAGCACTTTGAACTGCGTGTACAGCTGGATGTACCTCTATGATTTCAATTTTGAGAGAACAGTGGAAAATTCTGTCTTTCAAATAAGTTGTAGTAATCATACTCGTAGGACTACTAGCAAGTACTGAACTAGTTCGAGCTCAATACTACCCTCAAATCAGTAGAAATAGAAGACCGCGAGCTGTGGATATAGTTGCTGCTTTATTCTATACCATAAATACTTTTATATATCGCAGTATATAAGACAACTGATTAGACGGTGGAAAACAGTGTCGCATCAATCACTATGTTTTTCGACTGTGTGAATCGCCGAGGGCTGTCTTGGTTGGCAATTGGTCGACCAACAGCATCACGGCAATCAGGTTGTAGTCGTAGCATTATGGTTGGTCGACCTGAAAATATAGTGCGCTGGGATCTGTAAACAACAGTCTTGAAAGGTAGGATTAACATGTAAACTCAGCATATGCTGTCCAACGGAAAAAACAACCAATGAAACAGAAATTAGTGCAAAACACTGAAGCTGGCAAGATGATAAGCGGTTTAAATTAGGTTCGGAACCGGCTGAAAGGGCTTAAGATACAATTCCGATCAATGTCAGATCAGCAAACTCGCTTTAAGAGGGCATAGTGCAACTAAGGATTTATAATCTGGGCGTCTAGCAGCATGAATATATTTCGTTAACAAAGAATTGGTGCAAATAACAGTAAGATACGGCTTATACATACATATAGATAGGTATGACTACAAGACCACTAGACAAAAGCGAAATCCCCGTTAGTCCATAACCTGGTCCTGATTAAATCACCGTTCAACCAGGGCCAATAAATCCACTATAAATATTGGTTTAAGCCTGTCCTCAACCTCTACTTTGTGCGCCACTTATCGTTCCACTAGTAGGCCGAACTCACACAACCCATCACTTTATTGGTTACCAATATTTAAATGAATTACCTTGTTTTCCTCAATTACTATCGACTTATTATCACTCCGTGTCCCTAGGTCTGAGTACTCATAATGTAATGGCTCTATTCGTTTAGCATTGCCTTCAATGACCGAATTCGTTTTGTTTCGGTGTCCAGTTGTTATCTACCTGGGTATCAGAACGAAGTACGGTTTATATTTGAGTTCGCATTAATAATCGTGTCGTTTAGCTCTACCACCAACTTCCTTATTGTCATTCTGTGACTACAGAATTTAAAAAACGCTAAGCATCGTTCATCTGATCAACGTTACAGGAGATGGTAGCGCCTCTTAAAAGGATCATTCTTGTCATTTTCTCCTGCTGGGGATTAGTCATTTTCTGCCCAGTGGTCTATACCACGTGAAATAAACTAATACGAATCCAACACTGCACTAATGTGTCGGTCAGCTTATTTCGTATTCCGGAATTGTCGAATCAGTTTATTAATAGATCGCACCCGTGATGATTGCTTGCGAGGACACACTCGCAAGCAATCACACATAGCAGTCAATAGTTAGTTAAACGTTATGCAAATCAGGCAATAAAACATTGCCGACAAGCAATGGGTTAGATAACTGTGCGATAAACTGGATCGTTAGGATTCCATCATCATCATCACAACTAGTGGCAATTTTTGCAGTCGGATAGAATTTTTGTCTTTCCCAATTTGAGCGGAAGCATTGAACTACAGTTTCATATTTATTAGAACTAATCAATGGCATATCTCTCCGTTCAAACAGGAACTGTGCACTTTGAAATGAAATAACAACGTTTCCTTAAATCGTAATAGCTTACATATTTATATTTAGTATTTAGTAATATTTTTAGCTCTGTATGTGTGCATTATCTTCATAGTGTATCTGTTCTTAAGTCGCTTGACCTCTTTATCGTGTTGTGTAGTTTTCATATCTGGAATGCGAACACAAGACAATGAACAACCTTGGGAACGGTTACATGTTCGACTTCTGCAAGGTTATAACATATCGCGAACGGCGGCAAACAGTCAGGAGTAATCGGAGATTTATGTAAATGTTCAGGCAATAGAAAACGGATGAACGAAAAACGGTGAAGACAGTTGAATGTCGACAGAATATTGAAACTACCAGCCAAACGAGCTAACAAGCGTGTCAGTGCAATTGCGACAAAATTTACTTGAGTTCAACGAAAACGCAGTATCCGGTATGCGGCTAGTTCCATAGTGTTTAGTAACACGTGCAAAAATAGCATGACGATGAGGGTTGGTGAGTAAGTTCAGTGTATAGATCTGTGTAGTATTTCCGCTACATAGAAACGCTCAGCACAGATGGGCATGCTGATGGCAGGTCATTGTTATTGTGTTTCGCATCAATGGCAGTTTGACCTGTAACATGATTTTCTCACTTCAGTACAGTTTGGGATCAACAACAAACCGATGAACATTGTTCATGGCTAGTTCATTAAACTGGATCTTATTTGGTGTGGTCAGGGTTGACACTTGTGGTAGATTATCAAACCGGAAGTAGGAGTATTCCAACACTCGACAGAATACCTCAATGCGGGGAGGGTTACGTCCAAAAGCTCATAACGAGCGAATTGTGCACAGCATATGCGATCGGATGAGTCATCGCTCGACTGGATCGGTCCAACAGGCGAGACATGACCGACAAAATAGGATGGACGACCAGATCGGGGACGCAATTATTCCAATACTCGTAGGAACATCTCGACGGGCTTGTAGAATACGGTTAAAACCAACATTGGATATATTGCGGACAACACGAGCGACCAGGCGAGCCGTCACCTGACGAAATCGGTTCAGCGGACGAAGAATGGTAGGCGGAAAACCCCTCCCCGACAGAATACGTAGGTCACGAACACAAACGGGTCAGAAGTGCACACGACGTGTGAGTGGAAACCGGGGATGTTATGGACTGGAATTCTGACTCAAACGCGATCGCACGCGTAGCATGGCAACCAGCGAGCAGGATAATAAAGATTGTGGTTTACTGGACGCCTTTTCGCTATAATACGACTTTAAAACATTACGATACCAACTTTGTATTGATTTCATTCACTTGATAGAGTGTACGCACAGTTGTGCCATTGTTAATAAGTAATGGGAGGATTTCCCTTGATAAAGGTTAAGAATTACTCAGGAATTATTGCAGTTTTGCGCCTAAGTGGACTTTTAAGTTAGCCCCCTACTTAAACAGGCATTGTACTTGTGTTTCTCTGTTGGTAACAGCAGTGAGAATGCAGCTGAGCAAGTTCATGCTTTCTGTGATTTCAACCTGACGAGTGATTTCAGTTGAAGTTAACAGAACAGTTACTGAATCACTTTTCTACGCGATCTGAACATTAGTCACCAGAACATACGGCTGCCAGTTTGTACGTGATGATTCAGTCGTGCCTAATGTCAGGTCAATGGCTCAGTGGCCAAAATGAAGGCGTAACCGGAGTTTAGACTCTGACCGTGATTGACCCTGACCAAGATAAAAATGGTGTATGAGTTTTCCTTATGAAGTAGTCTAACTGCAGCATGTGTGAAAATGCAGAAGCTGCAATCACCTACGAATGATATTCCATTTGTATTCGGAACAGAATATTCTTAATTCCGAATGTGGCATCCGAATGACCAACTGTGGTGAGCATCTATGATCCAAGCTACAGTAAACACCGCCTTTGAATTTCTTAGCATGATCTAGAACAGTGCACAAGCAGGTGCATTACATCACACGAATTATTTTCTGTAACTTTCACCTGACCTTGCACTGGTGACTAGTGTGAGTTTCACCGATTGGTCACCATTCCAGTGACCTTGGGAAAATTGACTATACGCCGCGTCGATAGGCTAGTTGACAAGGCACCATAATTCTTATTCGTATCAGGATGCACCCAACAATTTACGTAACCAGAACTGGGAAGCTATGAATAAATATAGGTAAATGATATGTCTACCTAGTTAACTTAATGTTTCCTGCTATCATGTCTGGAAAATTAATAACTCCTAAAAGTGCGACCACTTTACGACTAGACGTTGGTCGTGATATTTGAGCACGATGGACTACATCTAGAAGAAATTTTTGCACAAAACTTATCCCAATTATTGTCTAGAATCCTTAGTTAAAGATAAATAAAAGTCAGAAACTGTATCCGGAAACGATAAACCGAATGTGAGTAACACTTTTGAATGAATCACCCATTGTATTCTAGCACGCCCTGATCACCGATGTGGCAAATGTAATTAGTCGTTCTGTGTCTGTTCTGACTGACATTGGAACGGTCGGAACATTTGCCATTCAGAAGCAGCCTTTATGTATCAGTGTGTTGTTGGAACACAACAATATGATCAACCCTACGAAATATTATCAGCTGACATTGACAATAGCCTGATAGTAGTTACTTCGACTCTGGTAAGTGCCAGTTGTTAAGACGTTCGTTTTTTCCTGTCCGAAATCGCCTCTGTCCTAAAGAAAATAAAACGATTGATTCAATCGTAATTAGCGGAAGTGTTCAGAACAGTCGAAAGGTAACCTTGGCTATTTTTTCACTTGTCCAACCTTTATTACGCCCTGCTCAATGGTGACCTAGTGACCCTAACCGTTTTTTCCGGTAACTGTCGTTCTATTTTCGGATTCGAGAATATATTTAGGTCACTACGCACCATATAAATACCTTGTATTCCTCGCCTTGTCGCACACGTTTTAAGACAGAACAAAGTTGTTTTTTGCACGCGTATTTTGGTTTGTCTTGGGAGCAAATACGGGGACAATCGCGGTATGTTCGGGGCCGAGATTTTCCGTGTTAATTACTATTGAGAAGAGAATCCGATTTTTGTCAAGCGCAGCACTACATCGAGGACGAACCAGCTTATCCTTTCGAAGATTTACATCTGGTAATTAGTGTTTATACACAGAACGTATACTGATAACGTGGACGTATGGAATACCGTAACTTACCCATCAAATAGAAAGAATAAATTTTATCATATCGTCACTCACAGCAATCTTAATGTATGTAAGTATTAACGCAACACCTGAAGGTTTGAAAAATTTTCGGTTGTTACTCAGAGCATTTGGAGTTCACGAGATAATAGATAGAGTTGAGACGGTCCTCGTAAAATGTTACTGACGAAACATTTTAGAGAAAATTGTTAAATTGATTCTTCTCAGTTTAATCTGCAATGCATCTCCGTAGAACAGTCAAGTGTTTTGTGCAACCATATGGAATGTACTCGCCATTTCTGGAATCATCAGCAGAGAAGTGACATATCCTAAAACAAAAAACGTTCGGCATGGAGTTTGTTCGCCTCCTACTGCATAAACATTGTGGTAAAACTGAGTCCCGAAGCAAATCCTGTTGCACTGGAGTATATTCATTCATACTTATCGCTCGTCTTACTGCAGTGGCCACCCCCATATACTTAGTATGCACCAGGCTGTCTGGTATTTTGAAATAGTACACGAAAGTAGTCCCATATAACTGGTTCTGTTGATAATTCCTCTCTCATGAATCTGTGAGTGCACTAAAGGCTATTCATTCGGAACCTTTTGATTCAGTGTGTTGTGGACTGTCTTGAACAGAACAGATGCAAACTGAAGTGCTATCCATATGGGCGTTGAGTTCACTATCAAATTTCTAGAAAAGGACCTGGATGATGGCAATGTTTGCGAGTCGATTACGCGCATCCACTTTTGAAGGCACTTGACGTCATGTAGCTATTTACTTTCTGTATATCACATCACGGATGGGTTGCCGTATAGTTCTTTTACGGTTATTTTCAAATTTTTTATGTAACCAACTGTACGGGTTACCCAAACGCAATTCACCAAATAGGTTTGTGATATCAATTTACTTGCGTGTTGCCATTTGTTCTTGATTCGCTACTGAAGGAGTTTTCGCTAGTAGTTAAGATTACCGTAATAGTTGACAAGGGCATAGTTAATAACTGTAGCGTATAAGTCCATATCACATGGTTAATGTATACCACAACACGGTGATGTTGCGTCAACTTGAAAAATCAATTTTTCAACCCTTAGAGTGTCAATGTTAAATGCAGAAAAATGTTGGATCGGAATATATATGGTATTCTGATGGATCCATGCAAGCTGTCTTCGGCATAGAATATTTAGCATAGTTTGTTTTTCTTTTGGGGAGTACATTCGAGATAAAACGTTATCCAGTTGGATGTGTCCACTTTAACGGGATTACTCACAATTGAATGGAATTTCTCTCTTGGCATGGATCACGGCATATTAGGAGCAGCATGCACCTCAGAAATATACAAGATGTTCACTAAAACCTGTGTTATTTAACCGACAAAGTCAGCAGTTACGTTAAACCCTAATCAATGGATAAGTTTAAGTCTCGTGACCGAGGTCTGCTGGCTTCGTTGGCTAGAGTGACAGATGAATGTCCGGATGAATCAAAAGTGCCTGAATGAACTGTTCATGTGAAACATGTATCTAGTTAAGTAATCTAACGGTGATCAAATTGGCCGTCATCCAGTTGGTTCTCCTGTTCTCTCTTTTGCCAGGAAATCGTCATACATCTGCGATTCATGATGGCGGCCCTGCAGTACTGTTCCAGTGTGCCGGCACAACGACAAACTAGCAATGGTTAATTAGGTATTCAAGGGGTAGCATACTTCCAGCTGACATACTTGGTCATCATTCGATTTGCCGGCAACCGAACGGTCTAGACACACGCCAGCTTGACAGACTGTCGATTATTTTTTGTAGAAACATCGTTTCATCTGTGTTTTACCTAAATGCAGTGCGTGCCATAAACTAGACGTTTACGTTTTACGCGAATCTTTTGTCGGTTCAAGGGAATCTAGCATCGAAATGAGTGGAACCTACATTGACTCAATCGCTGTCCCAAATTTAGGCAAGTTAGGGTGACATATCGCATATCATATTATTCCAGTGTGTGCCCGCGACCACAAGTAGTGAAAAGAAGCCCGGTCTAACATGCTTCACGGTCAGGAGGATTTCGATTATGTCGGCTTCCTCTAGAAAATCGATGACGCAACCTTGTCTGTCTGTTGGCTCAGTCGAGGTTTCCACCGCCCCTTGTTAGACAAGCATTCACCAATCAAGCCACTTAGCGACACTCGCAAGACAACTTACTATCAATTTAAGGGTTGACAACCGTAAACGGGTTAACCATTGGGGTGAATTATTTCACTGAATCAAACGAATGTCTGACTCAACGACCGGTTTGAAGTGGTGAATACTCGAGTGAAAACAAAAAAACCCCTTCAACTAGATAATGCTCAGCTCCTAAAGATATATGATGTTTTAAATTGAAGTTGTGATTGAGTGATGTGCAATGGTTGATACATAGTTATACTTTGAGTAATCTTTTCAGGGACTCAATTCGAAATGTGCACTTTCAGCCGTGCTCAATGAAACCAATGCAAGATACTCTAATTTAACGCAAATGTTTGTAAAACTAGGGCACCATCCGTTTCATTGGTCTTGTTAGCGTGCGATTGTTTACATAACAAATAACTGATACTATTCTTGATTAAACAAAAGAAACACATTTAGCGAGTCCATTCGATCTAGGAAGCTGTTATCTGTTTTTAACGAAATTAATGAATTTGTTGAACGTTATTATGTGTTCTTTTAATTTTTGTATATGTATAGCGAAATATTGGCAAGCGTATTTGAAATCCATCCTTTTTGTCTTAGTGTTGTTCCCATAATCGGATTACAAATGAGTTTGTTTCATATTATCTGATCCATCCATGGTGACACAACGATCTTAATCAATGTTAGTTATATCCTTGAAGAGATGTGTCTGGTTAAACTATGCCACCGAGAACTAGTGAATGCTGATTACTTTCGTTTTTCAAGAAAGTGAAATACGGCGAACGAACTCTTCCAAATTTGGTCACAATGTTAAACCCACTTAAAAGAAAAATGATAGAAATATTGCAACTTTTGCTATCAGACAATTGGCATGCCGTAGTCACAAATTAACAGACTGAAGCCGAATGTTCTTCCATTGAAATATGATATTTTAATACGTAAGAATCCGGTGAAGGTTGGTTGTATACCAAGAAAGGATGAGTTGAGAGGAAGCGAATTCTTCTATCTCAATCGCAGAGATAGAACCTCAATGAGGTCTCTGAACTACTGAAAAGTTTCTATCTGATGGATGAGGGCTGCTTGTTTGAAGTGAATACAATCAAGCAATACAATAGACTACAGCGGGAGAAAGAAGGGCACCGTGTTCAGTAAGCCCAGTTTTTCATTAGAGAAAATTTCCAAGCAAACTGACTACAGTTCAAAAAACATGCTGGACGATTGTTTCGGGTGATTCTTTTCAAGGTATTTCATTCAACATTGTTTGTTCTGTATAATCCTAATTCTGGAAGCTTTTGTTTTCGTTTGCTTACTGCATATTATAGTTCCCCATTTGTAGGCATTACTTGTTTTAATCTTGTATTGTTATCGCCAATTTTTTTGTTGATCCTCTTATTTTCAGATAGTGCAATTAAGCATAGTATCTCTTTTTTAACGTTAATTCGGACGGCAAACTTTTATTAACAATATAAATGCACTGGTGGATCGAATCAGTTAATGCGTTTCTTATCTCACCCACATGTTTGCGGTCTCTCTTCTCCTTTTTTTCACAACACTGGGCACCCACAAAATCTCTCTGGTGATGCAAAATGGGGGAAAAGATTCGATTGTAAAATGTTCGGGCACCGGTTGGATTCGAACCTGCAACATGAACAACATGCCTGTAAAAGATAACCATTCTACGAGCTGAGCTACCGAACCATTCACGGAGCTCAGGAATGTCACATTCGAACTCAATGACGTAACTGCGTCACTTATTATAAAATCTACCGAATATATCGGGCTAGACCTTGTTTGTTCTAAAACTTGTGCCGAATTGAACCAAATTTAGTCCGAAAAATGAACTTTTAAACAACGTGAGCTTATAGTTTACGGTCAGATGAGTTGGCCAGTGTGAAGTCAAAAGTGAAACACCGGCGGTGGCGAATTTCAGATGTTTATCGATATCGATTACATGTCCTAAGTCACACCTCTCAGTTCCGTTAACATGCCGGGTCAGAGGCTGATCGCTTAACGAAGAGTCACTTAAAACTACGACAGGGCTGGAGATTGGACATGACAACCGACGTAATCGAAAGCATATAGACGATGTTGCAGCGTTTGTGACTGAGAATGTCTACCGACGTGAATTCATGTGACTCTCATCCAGTTACTCTGTCATGTGACCAACTATCCGAACTTGTCCAAATTAGAAGATTCACTTGAATAGCTGTGATTTTCACTTATTCTTAGGTAAGATCCTGTTAAGCTGTAAAATATATGGACAGTACAGCTATCTGCTGTCCCTACTGGGTTCTTATTCCCGTAGCAGCCAAGTGACTTAGCGTTCAATCCGGCAAAGTATTATAAAACAAGGTTATCAGTTGTGTTCGGTCTTCTTATTGCTTAAGTGTATTGGGGTGGAACGAAGGGAGCTCCTAATATGCGCATACATGTTGCCAGCGGTTGTTAAATGTAAATAGTTACAGCGCTAGCCATAGAGAGCGATTAGCAGGAAAAACTTACACAGATGTTTTTCCGTTTGACAAGAGCTGCATAGATAGCATGGTAGCCCATATCACATCTACGAAGATGCGACTCTACTTCTGCCGTGAATAGTAGCTGGATATTCGAAGTATTCTGCGAAATTCTGAAGGTGTTTTAGACGAAAACCAGAACAAAAGTTGAAGACGCATATTGCCGTGGTCTTCTGAAGTGGAAGTGGGATTCTCAACATTAATACCGAGATATACCAGGTTCTTTTCAACCACAGATTGGTTCTTCGGAAATTAAAAGACAATAAAAAATTCCAGGTTCTATTTTCATTTCAAACCTCATCACTTCTAACCACCTGTAACAGTGTATACAAATTAACATACGTGTGGATTGCCTGCCACTCTACTAGCGTCATAGTAGCCTTGACAAAATAATCATATTCGAACGCATGGTTACAATATCATGTAACGGACGTTCAGTCTGCCTGATCATTTCCAAAGTAGAATTAACAAAGTCAATCTTATTGCTTTAGTCAATGACTTCAAGGTCAGGACTTTTCATTTATCTTGAATCAACTGCCCTTGTAGCTGACGGACGTCTTTGGTTTTCGGTTGCTACAAACTGAGCATCAGCCATACTTGATCGATACATGCCTGTGTGTGTTCACTGCTTGGATCAGAGGCCCGATTTTCTGACCACAGGTCTCCAACTGAAGCGGTCCTGGATGGATGTTTCCTTGTGTGTGTTGTACAGTAGCGTTTTAATAAACCTATCTGAAAAGCTGATAAAAAGAGCGTTTGATTGAGATTGTCAGACATGATAGTAGGTCCACATAAACTCTCCATCGGCTTCTCCACATCTATCAATGGCTTGACTCAGTAATTCGAGATTTTCAACACAACTCCGATTGGCAACAAGTGTATCTTTTGGCAGCTGACGCTTATTTCAAGTTAGTCAAATAAGAGTCAGCGTCATGCGAAACTGAATAAGATGTAGACTAAATTTGTGCTAGTGTTCCATTGCTTTCGGTTACTGTTGCCGACGCATTTTTCAGGGGTTTATTTCTATAAGTGAGATTCAATTAATCACAAGGACGTCCTATGATCTGTCATCAAATTGTCATGCACTGCGAATCCTGCGAAGGATAAAAGAGGGTTCAGAATCAGGAAGCTGCTTTATTCGAAGCCTAGTCGGGTAAATTTCATTACGTCGACCTTGGGTTGCAGATAAAAGGCGCTTTAGGCTGTTGTTTGAATGCAGTGTTCTGATTAGCCGGGATCTAATTTCCCCGAGCTTCGCCATAGGATTGAAGCAAGATAAATAGAAGTGAAACGCAGATGTAACCGGAAGAATTTTTCACGACCACGTATAACAACCAGGATGGATATGTCATACTATTTCGTAGGTAATCCATTTCAAACTCTCTGACGAAACGATGACCTGACGTCCTACCGTCATGCACACCATAATAATGAACTGATGTTATCAGAGCACATACTAAGCACTGACAGGAATACATCGTTCGTAAAGCAAGCTCACAAAACAGATCGACCGAACGCAATTTCTGTCCCCTAGAAGTTCGACAGGAGAAGAAAAACACGTTGTGCATAATCGAACCGGTTATTGTGACCACGTCTAACGTACAGAAAGAGGTGGCAGTGTTAACAGTTTCAACCACACCAGCTTGCTTAGGACTTATTACTCCCTCACGCACAATCGACGTTCGTTCACTCTTTTGTCATCGTAGTTCCACTTCCCATCTTCTGCTTTGGTGGGGGTTGTTAATCCACAATGCAATGTCTTCAGTAGACCAACTTACTTCTGTTAGGACACGGTTGCCCTACTAAAATGCCAGTTAGCTATCCAGTTTGTCCAAACTTACCGCACTGAATCTCACTGGATAACAACGTTGCGACGTGCTTATCAAACGTCACGTCATAATTCTGACTACTTCCATTTTCTGAACTTGCAAGACTTTTCTCTGTAGCTGGCTAACCCCACACAGTCTGGTAACCTGTCCCAGCCAGATTTAGCGCTCCCTTCTGTGTTGGTTCCGGTAACTCGATCAGTTCGTACCCTATTACGCTCTCAATCCACTTGCCTCTAGACTAGCTTTGTCAAATTTATACGCAGTTGTACGGCTTCAGTGCGCACATTTATTCATTTGTGCGTCGATGACTAAACGAAGCGATGTATGGACAATACAAGTAGCCTATCCCGTCCCACCCATAACCCTTACGACACAATCTGGTGCTTTTCTGCCGCGAGTTGACAAGCGATCAGATTGGGCATGTACATGACTCACGAACTTCAACCTTGGGGAGCACAGAAACTCCCTCGTCATTCTCTGCTCTTAATTTGCACTGCAATATCGACGTGAGTGATAGGCCTAAATGCATATACGCGACTCAGGTTGCAGTGAATAGATGTCGGAGTAAAATACCTTTAAGGAGTCAGAAGGCGGAGAAAACGGTAGACTTTGTGATCGATACCTAATTCAGATAGCAGGTATAAAAAATACAAGCAGAAGAATCATGTCCCTGCGTTTGGCAAATTGCGTCATTGAACGTTCCAATATCTACCCGAACTTAAACAAGGAAAACGTTCGACAACTTCACTGTGCGTGTAATAACTCCTTCCCATTTTTATTGAATCAAATCTACGTAGTATGAAACATCATCCGAAACAATCTTGATTCGTGGCTACTACACAACAGTTGAAAGCTATCACTTCCTAATAGTACACCTCATTTTTTTAGCGAAGCAGTAACTCAACTTCACTTTTATCGAAATAAACCAATTATTTTGTGAAATCTGAACTGTTTGAAACAAATAAAAGGGGACTAATCCGTTTTCATTGTTTTCGTTGGAAACATTAGATCGGTGTCCAACGCCCGGTTATTATATGTGACTGTTGGACAACCCATGCTCTTATAAGTAGGAAACATCTCGCCTCCGAATGCGCCAACCACCCACGATGTAAAGATCCACATGAGCTGATTGAAGAAGAGGTATTGTTTGAAAGTTTTCTGCTCAATGTACAACAGCGTAAGGGCTAATGCAAAACTGCTCCAACACGACCATGGTGTTATGTCGTTTGTCCAAAGGAACATTCTGCCTGTTCTACAGCTTGCATTTATTGAAGAAGATGCGCTTTGCACAACGTCACCGTTGCAAAACTTTATTATGAATATCACTACTTTCCTATAAATAAGCAATTGTTTCGTCCTGTCAGTCAACTATTAGTTCATTATGAACTGTGTGAGTTGATGTTGATCTGGTACACAATTTCCAAACAAAACTGCTACTGTATTCGCTATAGCCAGTGGTGCAGAAGTGTACGTTGAGGGCAGATCGGTACACTAAGATTATTTGTATCGATCCTGAACCTTATTTTCGATAAGTAATTTGTTTTGATTCGTACCTGCACAATTGTTCACCATCAAGCGTTTTTATAGTTTCCTAATCAATGGTGCCTTTAATTAGACCTAAGCCTTCGTCTACGGATGGAAATCTAACTGTGGCAGATTGGTGTGGACAGCATCCGGTGAACAACACGTGGAAAGCTTTTGACCCCGATGCTAATATAAATACAACCACATCAGTAACCCTTTGATCTCCCATAACAATTATGTGGGAAGAAAAGAACGGCTGCCCATATCTAGTAGTTGTCGCGTGGTGTTCTTCTTCTTTGGAGTCCATTTTCCACGTGACACAGATGTTCCCTTGGTGATTTTTCTGACGAATAAGTTAAATACGAGCACATCATCTGCTTAAGGTATCCTGGTCGCGAACGGGCTTCAATGTAACCATATGATCAGTATAATCTTATGAATTTGAATAGGCCGATGACTGCTAGGTGGTGCCTCACCGATCCAACATGCTATCGCGCAGAATCAATGTCACCCGACAATAACCTGAGTTTTTTGTTACTTCTTCACTTTACCTGACGTTCTGCCTCCACAGTTTCACCAGACAATGGGAAGATTCTTTCTGATCATCTGCTCTTCGTCAGTGATAATTTAACGAGAAGTTGGTCGATATAAGTTGAGTAGTACCAACGAGCGGTCTCGGCTGTCGTATTCGCACAGACTTCTCAACCAGGAAGAAGCATTAAACTCAGTTTTTCAAGGATAGGTTTTTGTACAGTCGTGTTGCCCATCAGATCGTTGACCTCACATAGGACACGACCGAATATCTAAACACTCGGCTATAATAGCTTGTGAGTCTCATATGGGCTTGGTTCACTTAATGGAGACTATCCATGCCACTGTCTACCTGTAAAAAGCAGACATTCAGAAACTTGATTGTAAAATATCAAAAAAATTAAACGCTCACTACTGGGGTAATCGTTATTCCAATCGATGTGTGTCAAGTGCAATCAATCAGGGTGTGTAAATCACCCTTCATCTTACAGATTTGGAATCGATAGCATAAATAGAGATGGTTCAATTACTATTTTGTGCGAGGAATCACATATCTTCCAACTTCTATACACTAAAGATTGGCTCGCTGTATTAGCTGAATGGAGCGTAACTATAATCACTGAGAGTATCAGTTGGATTTGGCAAAAAATCGCTATTAAGATACACTCATTTTTCGAGGTACGCTACTGTAACCACTTGTCGCGATTCCGTTCCAAATTTTGTTTTCTACTAAACGTTTCGCCAATATTCCAGCTGTATCATACAGCGAGGTCTGTGACAAATCAGTACCAGTTGGTTTGTTCAGAGGCAGTCAGCTCATCATAACGTGACGCAATGTTTCATTGACTTGCCTTCGATTATTCCGCGGTTTTCGCACTCACAGGTGTGTTGTGAACATATCGGATGATTGCTGAAGGTTGTGTGATTTCAGTTTTGGCTCAAAGAGGAGCGTCATCTCTCAAGGTCATTAGGCTGGGTGTGGCATGATAATGAAGATCGTCCTGAATAAATCTGATCACTAAAGTTCCTGAGTATACTGTTCACAATTTAACTTTACGGCTACCCAATAACGCGATGTTATTAGGTTTGTGTGCAGATGTGCGGATCTGGAACTCGTTGTTCACCGCAATTAGTACGGAGTTAAAATTTCATTCATGGTTGTAAGGGTGCAATCCTTATGAAGTAAACTTTAAAAGTGTGTTCTTGATAATCTACACCTAACGTTTATGGTTACAGCAGTGATGAAGTGTATACGGGAATTAAAACAGGTAACAGAAGTTAGTCATTGATATTGAACAGGAGTCTTTAACACCCAGATTTTCATAACAATAAATATGTACACATATGTATGACATGACGAATGGCGGCTCCGATAATTCGTCGAATGGTGAATAACAGTGTTGGCAATTGAGCTGTTCTGACGTTTCGACTGTTACAAACAATGACTTATTAATGCCGTGGAGAAAGTGGATCCGAGGTTGCCTAACTTACTTGACTCACATCTATTTTAGTCGGTTCCTAATTGGTCCGACACATAATCTCTCAAGTGCCTGATTATAATTTTCGAAATATTATCTATCCCATCATCCAATCAAGTCGAGGTTTCCTAATTTCCATCGGTCAACCTGATTCCATGGGACTTCACACGCGTGTGATGTTATTTACAAGTCAATACACGTTGATAAGTAGACCCAGTATCCGCGTTAAGAAATGTTTCAGAAGGTAAACCAGAATCTCCATTGCTTTTAGCAAATGAAGGCATTTTTAACTTGAGAAAACAGGTTCAGAAACGACCCTACGACTTTATTGGAGAACTTCCCTAATTCAATGTGGGAAACTCTGAAATTATTTTTAAGTGGAAATCATTGATCTTCACAATAAGTTAGAAGACTGGCTGAGAGACAAACGTAAAGAAGAAAAGCTTCTTTGACTTCATACATTCTGTCACCAGAAGATTTTAAAACGTTAGAGTGTTTCGTTTAGATTTATGGTTTGGTCCAGTGTACCTACATGAACAAATGTCATCATGAGTAAACTTTGTCTAATCTAGTTGTAAGCTAGCACTCTATGTTGTACATTCGAAATCAACTCTAATAAACAGGTCCTCAAAACAAAATCCTCAATTAAGCAATATACTATAATGAAAGACAAAAGCTGTTTCATCCCTTTTGTCATTCTGGAACAAAAAATCGGTAGTTGTAAGCTGCAGTTGAAATTTTCAGTTGTTCATCCATAATAAACGTGACTTATTACTTCCTGTTTATTAATCCGAATCCTTTGTTTTACCAAGTTTTCAGAAGGAATTACTACTGCTGTTACTGGGGCTTGTGATCCTTCTCTGAAGTGTGTGCTAGTACTCAACCACTAGCCAAAATAACAATGTTGAAGTTTTGCCCCTGATGGCCATTATCCCAGCATTACTCACGAGCAAATGTGGATGAGCGTTTGCAATTGGTCATGCCTAATGCGAGATCAATGGCACAGTGGTCAACCTAATGATACCTTGACGGCATGGCCGTACTTCTATTCCCGGCCGTGACAAAGATATGAACCACTGACGAGCTTAAACAAGCTCGAACCTCTAGTATAGTGCCTGTTTTCAAGGGGGCTGACTGAAAGGTCCATGGAAATACAAATGCTACTAATTTAGAGTGATAAGCAACTTAAGGAAACTGAGTCCTCCAAATACCGGCATATCTGTTGTTAGGGATAGTCACCAATCTTCATGATTGACTGAGACACCTTGTCTGTTCACCATTCCGAAATATGTTCTTCTGGTCTCGTTTGAAGCCTTCTGTCTACTCTGTCTACACATGTTTACCCGCAGCGGCAGGTAAAACCATAAATTGCAGAAGAGACAGGAACTGCAAGGGTGTCTCTATCTTTGATGACGGTGGCAACTTGGTGATCTGAGTCAGTGTATTCACTTCCGCAGCGTTGCAGGTACTCCTCATTGCTGCCTTGAAAGCCCGGGTTGCCCAGTGCGACTGATTGTCTCCTTTGTATGGCAAGCGAAGAAACACACCATTTTGTGACAACACTGTTAGGAATTCTTTATGCTTTACTTGTTTTGCGTGCCGTTTGTGAAGACTTCGGGATAACTGTTTGAGCATAACTAATTGGTAAAAAATCTGTTGTCCTCATCAGTTGCTTCCGGGATACAGACAGCGCGAGCACAAGAAAGAAATGTTCTTAGTAGTAATCGTTTGTAAGTAATTGGCGCAAATTTCGTGTGGATTACATACTCTCTGGTCCATGTTGATTTGTGATAAACTCAGCACTGAATATTTCCTGTAACACTGCGTTTGAGAAAAACATAAAAAGTACAAATTATCCTTCTCTTCTATCACACACAACTTATAGGCTACGGTGAAGATAACTCAATGAATCTACATCCTCCTGAATCTGCTCCTGATTGTCAGTCACTGGGAAGACAACATCAACACAATGTTTATAAAGTTTAACACTTATGATATCAGTTGTCGCCTATTGTTCAACTTTCGGCTTGAGAAAGTCGAATAGTGATGGTCTACAGGGGACTTTCCATCGCAATACCATTTATGTCTGAAGCATTTATCTTGGAAATAGCGTTTGACAACTTCTGTGCATAGTGGCATCAGAGTGGTATCCGTCGATATTGAAGTATTGATCTTACGGATAGGAATGAGATCACATAACAAGTCGACGGTCACGTGAGACGAAACATTATTTTATGGGAACTGAACATGTACGGAGGCCACTGTGTAATCAGATGTTCGATATGACCAAACGTGTCATATGGTGTGTGTACTTTTAGTTTTTTGTACGCTATTCTGTTTCAGTCACTCATGGAGAAATCATAAGATAGGGCAAACCTAGCATGAAAAAAAGACATCGAGATGCCATTCTTGTGCAAATCGGGCAATGGGTACAATATAGTTGTTTTAGTGCTTACAGGTTTCGGTTTACAATACAGTTGTTCATTTTTAAATCCGCGTAAGTGCAAGCGTGTGTGAAGCTGTTTATCAGTTGGTTTCTCCACTGATAATTCCACTGTCTATTGGATCATCAGTTGTAAACTTAGATGTATCAGGGAGTATTGGATTCAGAGTTGTGATGTAGTCACATTTGTCAGTCTAGACCACAATGAGTTCCTTACCAGGCTTTAAGATCTCATGTACGAAGCAGTAGTTGAATTTTATGGGCCGCACACAAATTGCACGTAGATCAGCCCTGGCAAGAACAATTTTCAATCGAGCTCGGGACATCTGCACCCGGACATAACTGATAAAGATGGTCTAATTAATAACATGTTGTGATCAAGCAATTTTCTGAAATTCATCACTGAATGGCATATGAAGGAAGTGTATCATATAAAGAATCGCTAATACTGGTGACAAAGAAAGACGTATTTGAGAAACATCAAGATCGTCATGTAAGACATATGCCTTTGCATAATTTCCACCACCCTTTTCAATTATTTAAGCGAAATTAGGTACAAACTAATGAACGTGTGGGCGTCTACAGGTAAACGTTTAGAGCCACCAACTCTAGTTCAGTCCAATAAACGGATCAGTCACGTGACTGAGTAACGATAGAAGATAACAACGAATGCAAGGCGCAAAAGAACACAGAGCACTATGCTGTGTAAGATGAATACTACAAGAGATGAAAAATGAGGAAGAAATGAACAGAAACACGAATAATACCTAATCTGTGTAACATATTAGCAAAATAGCAACAAGTTTATTGTCATCTGTTACAGAACATATAACGACTATTTTATACAGTGTCCATTTGTTCATCGTCTGACAAGTAATAGAACATACTTAGGCTGAATCTATTCAGTGGGTAGATTCCTGTAAATACTTTATAACTGCACTCATTGCTGTCCCACTTTTGACATTCCGAACACAACTGGGGAGATGCTCCAAAATTCAAGTGTGGAGTGCCCGCAGTCTGCGTTTAACCTACTATAAACCGTAGGTACAGGTAATTTTATAAATAATGTCTGACGTGGCTAGTTTGTGTGCCAGATCCTTCTTTGGAACTGACGGGTTGCGAGTTGTTCGGTGCGGCAAAATGAATTTGACTAGCAAATGGGTCGACGGTGCGTTGATCACATTTTTACTCTGTCACGGATCTTGGAACATTGGCATTCTTATAGGCAATCGACCGTTGGGGTCGTTTTAAACCTTAAGGCTACTTTCGATTCAGTTGCTCGTAACGTTCCTTGGAACTGTCTTTTTAGCAAGGAAATAATCAGAGAAATACGTGAATCCGTTGAGATTATTGTATGATCTTCCTGCAAGTAGGGTGAGGGTTTATGGACAACTGTCTCGGATGTTCATCACTGCTAGTGGTGTTCGTCAAGGGTGTCCGATTTTCTCCTTCTTTCGTCACGGACGACATTCTAGAATGTACGCCTGAGGAGTCCAGTGGGCTTGATGCTGAGTTTCTTCCCGGCGCTAGGTTGACCGATCTGGAGAATACGGACGACATTGTCTTACTTAGCCCCTCTGCCGAAGACATGCAGACCATGCTGGACAAGATGAGTGACTGAGCTGGTTTGTATGGAATGCGCTTCACACCTTCAAAGTGCAAACTGCTGCTTCAAGACTGAGGTATTTCCACTCCCACTTTCTTTATTGCAGATAATCTACTTGAGACTGTGGACAGTTTCACATACTTGTGTAGCACTATCTCGTCAACTTGTAATATTGGTGATGAGATATCCGCAAGGATAGCAAAGACACGAGTTACTTCGTGATCACTCAGCTCACTGTTTAGAAATGCTATCCGAGGTGGCGGTGTGCCGCAATCAATGGTCTACCTGTATCCACACCATTTCTAGGTCTCCCGCTCAGTCTTTCATTGTTATTGTTAATATTACGCAACCTTTGCAGCAATGTTTTTTCTTTTCCACGTCATTGCTGAGGTGTGCGGCGGCCCGAGCCACAGTACCTTCTGGTCAGGCTCATAGCCATTAAGATAACGATGATAAGATGTGGGCTATACACAATAAAGATCTTGTTCTGTTAAGCGACGCTTCCATTAGAAATACCACTTCTCGGTGTTTTCGTGTTTGGTGACGTAGTGATTAGTCACCGAAAAAGCGAAACAAAGAGGAAGTGGCGCCTGACATTTCTCGAGTGGGTAAGATCAGTGAAAGAGGCACGTGATCAATGTGACGTTCAAGTTAGGACATTTGATAAGGTTTGACTCAGTTACGATTAATGATAAACTGGCCAGGGCTAGACCTTCTGTACGATCTTTGTTTTGCTGATGTTTACTGTATGGGAGACTGTAGCTTCAGCTTGATGCAACAGGCAACTCCACACAATTTGTGGGGTTTGTGATAGAAATCTTCGAATGATCGATCAATAAACATCTGGTGGTTTGTGTCCATCGGATGTGTTAGGTGTTTCTGATTGAACTACTAATAGATTATGCGAACCGATGGTTAGTCTTTCCCAACAGACGATTGTCGTCATATGACCAAGATGATGGAGATGCAGTTCAGTAAATTATGACGGACAACCTGGGAGTTATGTCATTTTATTTACATTCAGATGACCCGATGAACACAAGAACAGGGTGCCCGAATCTGTGTGTGCCGAAAGCGGATTCCGATTTGTAGTTAGAATGTAGTTATGACAGTGATATCATGTCAATCGATTTATCTACGAACATTTCGGTTGGACAAGCCCCATTGCCCGATCACATCCATCCCGCTGTGAAGTGGTAGGGCGTGGAAGACAAAGACCGTGATCAGCCTTCTCACAAAAACACTCCCATAAACTCAAACAATCATAATTTCAGCTTCCGTAGCTGTTGCGTTTCCTTTGCCCATAGGGTGGAATTGATCAGTCGTTTCGTGGTTGACCTGTCAACAAGCAAGCATCCACCAAAGCTACAGAGGAGTTGAGAAAGTGTTTTGCAGACACTTGTTCCTAGTGACCACCAGCGAAGTAGTGGGTAGTAGGTTCGAATTAGTTAGGTTTTATCAGCACGACACACGCCGGCGAATCGAACACACAATCTGTGAATAAGCGGCAGATGGTAATCCAAGCACTTATTCACTAGATCAAACGGTTGCGGTTACCGGGGTTTCAGGAAGGTATACGAATTACCTTCCTTAGCTGTTGAACTTTCGCTCATAGAGTGAAATCGATCGACCGTTTTATATTTGACCTGCAACTGAGCAGACATTCACCACAGCTCCAGTGACCAGCCCAGGTAACAGAGACCCCATGGTCTAGTGGACAAGTGCTTGGACTGATACTTACAACTTATTCACATGTTGCAGTTTCGATTCTGCGGCGTGTATGGTGTTGATGACACCCAGCTAGGTCGCAACAGCTACCCACCACTTCGTTGGTGGTCACTAAAGCCAACGGTATGCAATCAGTTTCAATTTGAATACGACCCACATTCAATCAATTATTACGCTAATCTCGTTAACACAAGGACTGGATGGTAAATTCAGGCCAGCACGAGAACACTCACTATTGATGATTGAAGAGCAAACCTTGAATCTAGTGCTTCCTTAATAAGTGCGTTGGACAAAAGTCTAAGCTACGAAGGCTGCCGCGGAATGTTAGTGACGTTTAATCTGAAGTAATTCCAGATCACTATAGTGTACATTATTCAGGTGGTTCGTTGAAGTTTGGGGCTTCGACCTAACTAAAAGCTTCCAAATTACGTGGTTTTCGATTGGAATAGATAGGTCGTCTCTAATTTTCCGCTTTTCGAAATAACCAGGCAATCTGAACACTATTCAAATAACGTTACGGTTGGGTGTACGGAAATGAGGATTCGGTCTTGTAGATTGCAATGTTACTGGCATTGCTAGCCTCTCGAAGACCCTAGGCTTGGTGCGAATTTCAGTCCGGAGAGAGTTATACATCATTCACGAGCTTTGAGAAGAGCGAAACTCGCGTCTAGTGCTTCCATACAAAGTGGACCAGTCCAGATACTTATCTGAATGTGAAGGGAGTGATAGAATGTGGGTAGTTTTTAAGTTAAAAGGCCAAACCCATGGAATTCCACCATAATTACCAGGTCATACTGATGGCAGATCAACCCACCGTGCTTCCATTAGTCAGACGCAAGTTAGCAGCAATGTTGGCGATGAAGTAACGTATGGGGCTGGTCCTCCTTTGTGACCTGTAGTAAAACGTCTTTTTAGCCACACGGAAGTATGATGACTGACATTCCAGTGTACGGTCAGTTGCTCACAAAACGGTGCGTAAGTTGGGCTAGTAGAGGCTCAACAACTGAAGTAGGAATGCTGAGCAGTGAACGGTTGATATTCGGTGTGAATGAACATTTTGAAACATCCCTGGGAATGTGCTGGTGTTAAACTACCAGAAACAAGGTTGAATGGATCATAAAACGGTAGAACCTACTAGACTAATAACAATCTACCGTACTGGGTTTGCTACGAATTTCCAAACTGACCCTAATTGTACGGTAGAACTGTTAGCCAAATTCACTTTCTGACTAAAATCAATGTGCCTCTTCACCAGACGTCACAATACGGTCAAAAAGGGTTGGGTCATACCATTAAGTAAAGTATATTCAACAAATAAATTGCACTCCAAGCATCGGTTTTATATGACTGTTCTAATGTACCAAATCTTTCATAATAATCTAGCTTTTTGATAAAAGTCATGAGGAAAACAGGCAATTTTTAGTAAACAATGTTTGTATTGGTAGCCGTTCAATATGGCCTCCTTTATTGATCCATAAGCAAGGTGACGTGTAATCAATCAATGCCCACACTAAACGGCATCATTGTGTAGTTGCAGAAACCAAAACTACTCGCATGGTCTCGTTAGAGTTACTGGTAAAATCACACTGTTTTAATAGCCCTGGATTGAAACTACCTGAAATAAAAGTCTCACATTTGACATTTTCATACTTGAAATCTGGTTTCATAACGTTCTGAATACGCCTATGTAAAATTCATCCTTCACATCTAGCTATTTCCAATTGACGGAAAAATCGAACAGGCTCAGATGTTTGCCAAAAAGGTTTTTAACCTCTTTGTCAGAAAATTATTAAAGCAAATGTTACTGTTGAGCAAATGCCAGGATGAAAACGTTTCACACTTAATCGTATTACTGAAATGCAGTTTTCCCATCATTGCCTCGGTAACTGACTTTAAATGTCTTTGAGTGCTAATCGCAGAACAGTTTTGAACGTAATGCACTTTCGCCTCAAGCGACGAAAATCCTTACGGTTGTCTCTATGGTAGCTCACTGAAGACTATCGATGGCTGGTCACAATTTGGGACGTCATAATCATTTTCCGTGTGCCAAAACTTCATGAAAAACTTACGGATTCTATTGCAAGTAAATGGCTATAAGCGGGAATGCCAATCACCAAACCTACATAAGGCCAAGTTGGCGCACGACATTATACGACATACATTGGGTTGTATGTATAGCAGGCTCAGCTCAATCCATCACCTGGTCGCCAACACAGCTACGCATTTTCGTCTCACCAATTAGGCCGCAATAGTTTGGTCTGTCCCCATCGCGTTTAAAAAACAAACTCTGATTGCTCAATGTTGTAACGTGTCCGCATGAGAACGCCAATCACGTTCACTCCAAGCTCATACTTGATAACCAGAACGGTTAATATCAAATGGTAATCTTTATTCGACTGGTTTGTTAGTATTAATAAAGTTGACCGATGAAAAGTATCACTGCCACATACGTCGTCCCTTAGAATTGAATTCCGATAACTCTTGTCTACAAGCAGTGAAAATTTTGTATGACAACCTATCATTTATTGTTGTTGAACTCATTATCGTATCGAAAACAATTATTTTCTCCAACGCGTTGGAAAAGCGTACTTGGAAATGTTTGCCGATTTTTTTGGACTTGTCTTTTCGTAAAACTAATGTACAGTTCAGTAGGCAAAATAGATGTTACAAAACTGTACGAACATTCCAAGTTGATATGCTGTGGTTAGACTGATGAACAAGTCCAATGTCAATCGGTCAAAAAGTGGATGCGTGTAATCAGAATGTTAGCTGACTGACCGCCTTTTCCGTGGCTTGGGATTAAGCTCATCTTCTTGTTACTAAGGCTTCAATGGTCAACGATTAACTTTACATCTGCGTCATCTTGTGTCGAGAAGAACTACCAGTTTTGAAACAGGGCAAGGTTTAAGCATTTCAACAGATACAGATTAACATACGAGGAGTTATCAAAAGTTTTCGAGTTTTAGGACTGTTTTCATGTGCTACGTACGCAGCCCATAACATACTGTGTACACATAACGAAGCAGACAAGCATTACCAACCAAAAGGCGACTATTGCAACTGATTTCCAGCGCAAATCTTCAATCGACAAGTAAACGCACTGTTGTCACAACAACTATATGACACAAGTTTAACGAAATACTATGTAGCTGAAATGTGGAGAAATTAATGTAACCGTTTTGATGTATCGGCAACGGATACACTACGTCGCTCATCAGGACTTACATTTGGTTGTTCTGAACTCAACAGTAGCATTTCATTCGCACTATTTGTGACAAAATATGCTTTATTAACAACTAGTTCAGCAGATTTATGATTTTAGATGAGACCCAATTGTGAAAAGTTAGCGCTTTGGCTGGATTTGAACCAGCCACAGAAACACCATACCCAAACGCGGCTTATCTGAATGCGAAGGCTGCGATCAAGTGTGGGTAGTGTTCAATTTTAAAATAACCTAAATCTCCGAATCTTCACTATATTGAGTCCACTTTATCCAGTTCATCAAAACAGCAAGAAGACATACATGTCATCTACCAGTTCACTAGCAGATGCGGTGACTCATACATTGGCAGGATGGACCGAAACTTACGATAGAGGAAGACGGAGCACATCGCAAAGTAACTGATGCAAACGATGACTCAACGCTGGTCAGCATATCAACATCCGAACTGAAATCCGGGGTCTTCGATCGCAAAACACCTAATTGGAATAAGTCATGTGGTTGACCCAGACACTTCGTTGATGGTCCTATTGTGCAATCGCAACTGTAGGTTGTTGACGTTCTCCGAAGCATTGCTGATCAAACGTCGCACACCGGCCCTCTGTTAGCAAAGGGTATTGAGGCCATCAATTTGGTTGCCGTGGCAGTGAACCCTAATTGCACCCTTGTGATGTTCGTTCATTTTATTGTTTTGGTGCTACATGCTTAACATATATAACCGAATATTTCGTGTAATTGACTGATGAAAATAAACCAAATGCTTGCATCTCGTAATGTATGTCTTCTTGTTATAAATTTATCTGGAATATAATTCAACCTCCGGACTTCTAATAAGATTTGTTCGTTTGTTATAAAACATGGCTGTTATTAACATGTTGATGGGGAATATACTTTTTGAAAATGAATTGACCATATGGTGTTGTAATGGAATGTATTTCACTGTCACAGGGCTTACATTCTTCCAGGTATTTCTATTAATATTGCTTTTCAAATGGAGAAACAATATCCCAAACGAACAACAATTGTGCCTAATATTGAGGCTTCCAATGCCCTTCATTCACTCTAAAAATCTGTCCGCATCTTTTAAGAAATGTTTTGTTAGTGAAATTTTCAAGTGCCTTTTTCGAGACATGCATTTGTATAATGCATTCAAATAAATAATATAGAAATCGGGAGCCAAACAGACGCTAAGCTTGTCACCTTTAAACATACATGGATTTATAACAGAATTGCCTTCTTCTTTCAAGATTGTCAATGCACGCTGTTGACCACAGCAGTGGACTTTGAAATGTTGTACAATGAACAGTTAGCATGGTTTTGGGACAAAGGTCGATGAAGGTTGAAACTCCATTTATTCCAAGTTTCCTTAGACAGCAAATTGCCCGAGCTCTTTTCAGCAAATTTAGTCATACTGGCAAGGCTTGTTGTGGTCGCTATCGGGGAAGTTTCCTAGATTACTGTGCATTCACTAAGCTTATCGCATGACGCATTTCTATGCGAATGCCGAGTACCCTTAATATGACAGAACACCGGAAAGTGCAAATAGAACTGTCTGTTATACTCATCAACCTCGAATGAATTCCAACTGTCTAACAACCTTCGTGTCCCACACCAATGGAAGGAATCTTGCTCCTCTCTGATCAATCGTTTTGATTTGCACATCGTTATAAATGATCAAACCGCGGTGAACGGTTTTGCATTTACTGAATCACGCTTCCCTTCTACTACCAGCGTTAATGATCTAGGTCAATATAGTTTATGGTTGAACAGAAATACAAAGGCATCAAGTTTGGGATAACCAAACGATGTGACGTTGAAGCTTCAAGTGGCGGGTGTGCTGCAGAGGTTTAGCGTGGGCATGTATCTTGGTGCAACCGTGCAAACACCAAGGATAGATATACTTTTTACCTCAGAATATCATTTGGAAGTGAAAACTAAATGGGGATGAATATGGCTAAGCATCGAAATGCGGTCACGTATTTCGACCGTCTTTTGCTAGTATAAGTACAGAACTGATAGGTCCTGCAACAAACTTGAAATCTAGTTTGTTAATTTACAGTCTTGCCAGTTGCAATTATCAAACCTACAATACGTTCCATCAATTAGGTAACGTTGGATCTCGAAACAGTCCACGAAGGCTTGCACCATGAAGAATCCGTTTACATACGGCCAAGTCATTCACTGTCTCCTACGCTAGTTGAATGTATTTGTTGTAATTGCAAGTGTAACAGTTTATTAAGTTAAGATCGAGCAATGAACTTAATCAGGAACACAAAAAGAAGACCAAATTTCTATGACTGTCAACGCATTAGTGGCGTAGATGTGGCTTGAAACTGAGTATGCCTAAATTCGCTGAGCGATTTACTCAACTATACGACGTTCATTGGGCGGCTGTAATTTATATGAGAACATTTATTGTGATCTACAAAGGAGAACGAAAGGTCGTCCGTCAGAAATGTAATAATTTCCTGTCTGACGACTGGTTTAAATTGTAGATTATTCTCTCATACCACAACTCATTTCAACAGAGACTCAAAATTATTGGCTTTTATTCAACACAAATCTGCTAACATTACTGGATGTCAGTTCGGAGCCAAGGAACTAAGACTGGCTGAGTAAATCGATGTACAAGAAGATGCAAAACAATAGTAAAAGGAGGAAAGTGGCATTTTTTGCTACTTTTTCATTACACGCTTTTCTGGTCTTCTGTCCCTTGTTTGTTTTGATTAATTTTTTTGTGGGAAGTGTGTGTAGCATTTGCAAACGACAAATATGACAACAAGCACATCAGCCGTCCCAACATTGACTCAAACTAGCCCCCGTAAGCGCCAGTGTCTTTCGGCCCCCAGCCAGAGAGCAATGGAGGTCAAACCTGATGTCAGTTTCTCCACGTCAGGTTACACGTTGTGCATCGTGGTCTTTCTTTTCAGATACATCCGCTAAAGTCAGACAAGAAGCCATCTCGTATGCGCTGTCAGATATGCGTAAGATGTGTCCGACTCACTTTGGCCAATGAAGTGAGATCTATTCCTACAAAGCGAAGCCTTGCTCCAAACGTACTCTTGTGTGCGTCAACATGTTTCATAGGATACTGCCTACCTGAGCAGAGAGCACTTCGCCTGTAACCCAGGGACTATTATTCCAGACATGCACTTTAAATCAGACAAGGTGAACGAGCACAAAATGGATTTAAGAGCAACGTCGACTGAATTTTAACAGTCTGGTTCCAAAAAAATTAATCTAATTTTCGATGTCATTGCATTTCCGTGACTGAAACTCTTTCTGAAAATTTCAGGGTTCGTCTGTAGGGCTTGCGTAGAAAATAAAACCCCATCTGACTTACTCTTTTTCAACTGCACCAGAGTTGTCTGTTCCCACACTACAGGAAACATGTAACAAGGACGAACCAATTTTCTGCACCAAATTCGGCGACCAATC
Source organism: Paragonimus skrjabini miyazakii (assembly GCA_014338405.1). Lineage (NCBI taxonomy): Eukaryota > Metazoa > Platyhelminthes > Trematoda > Plagiorchiida > Troglotrematidae > Paragonimus > Paragonimus skrjabini miyazakii. The sequence goes on from JTDE01001235.1 coordinate 40,275, forward strand.
CACACTATTCTGATTGAACTGGCAATTTCCATGGAGAGTCGGTTTTCCAAATGCGTGAGATCTTCGTTTCGTATTCTATTCACGAGGAAATCTTTTATAAGATGGACTGGTTTTTATCTGGTTTTGCAAGCGTAATTACATAACGAGCAACCCACTGATCACTTAAATTTCACTGAAACATGATCGCAACTCAATAACGACCTTTAACCTAATGGAAATGAAAATCTGTACTGGAGATTTGCAATTTGCCCAATTATCATATGTCGGAAGTTGAAGAAAACCATTGGTTATTCAAACTGATATTATTTGTGCCTCCTTGTCAGTTATTCTCAATGGTTCAGTTGCATGATGAAGACCGATTAGCATTTCGTGCTAAACCTCAGTTATCATATACAGAGCAGTTTAACAAGTTACATGTTTCAAACCGCCTAGAGACTATTCCATTAAGGTTCCTAATGCGTTAACTTTAGTAGACTGCCCAGTCGCGGACAAATTCGGAATACCTAACCAAATCCCACTTGAACAAAAATGCTCATTTACCATTTGGTCAAAGGAAACTTCACAAGGTTGAAGAAGCAATTTTTGAGTTGTCCAAACACTTTTCTAAGACGCTCTGAAGAATTATAGCTAAATCAGCCAGGTCCTCAAAATAAAAACATGCTTGCCTGACACACTTCAGATTTGGAGACAAATACACTCTGCCGCACTACTATTGTCAGTTGAAGAGGGGTGATCTTGGATGAATTGTTTTGTTTCGAAATATCTTTCAGAGGGACCTGGGAATACTGCACGCAAAGATGAATGTTTTCACAGATTGAAAAAGTCACAGAATAGTTATGTAATCTCCAATATCCCCGATTTCAGGAAATATGCATATAGGTCAGTCGGAGGTGAAAGAATTGAGTCAATCTTATAACTCACAAGAGTTTACTTGCCTTAGTTAAACAAAACTATTGTGATTATGAGACTAATACAACTTGCAATACCCTAATCGGATATAATTCTAAATCAGATAGAAAAATGAAATGAAATCTAGGAACGGCTGGTTGACACTTCCGAACTCTCTGATCTATACGGTTGGACGATCCTTCAAGACCATTGTCTCTCCTAAAGCCACAGAGATATTTAAAATTATTAGCCGTAAGTCTACCCATCCCAAACATGTTTGTCTTATCAATGAAAGTTCAGTTTCACAGAGTATGTATGCTTAGAAGCCGGCAACCAAACGGTGGCAAAGAATACGATGTTGTTTACGTTGCTCACCAGAGATTAACATAAACAGTTTCTTAAAAGATATTTGAGATGAATACTCAACTCAATATCAAAGACATCACTGAATTAGGAATTCACTGCTGGTGTTACAAGGAAAGAATGGGTTTCAAGGAATGTTCATATGGTATTGAATGAAATAGATGTCATGATCTTTCTTCGAAATGGGACGACATGTAGTAAAATCCTGGTGCATCAAAAGGTTTACTTGCTTTATCACAGAAAGTGTAAGGGTGTACGTAGAATAAAACGCGAAAGTAGCTCACAGGGTTATAGTGATCAGGCGACATGAGAACTCAGAGGCAGAGTAAACGAGCACCGAAGGGACATTAGAACAGTACCGCGAAACCAATTGGAGTACCATGTCATGATCGCGGATTCCGCAACTGCTGGTCACGCGTTAAACACAAGTCACAAAATTGACCATAAAAATGCTGAGGTAGTTAGACGAGGGTCATGAAAAGCATAGTAACACTTAAATGTAGAAGCCATCGAACTTACAAGGGTTAGTTGCTTTATAACTAAGGTAGAGAGCGCCCAGCTCTTTGACGCATGGTGACCGATGTTGGACAACCGAACTGACTGAAAATGATGGTTAGATGAAATAACACATTAAGATTACAATTTACCTGTCCACTTCCCTCAAACGCAATTAAATCTTTGATGGGCCCATCCAACCTACTATGCTGATCACAGTTCTATCTCGCTGTTCACAAGTTCCGGATCTGTCACAGTTAGCAGTTAGAATCTAATATTGACCATGTCTGTATATACTTGACTCGTAGTCTGTCGATTTCTGTTCCATTCAGTTACTTACGTGTAGTCTGCCACAAATACCACCAAACTTGGTTCCTTTTACATAACAAAGCTTCTATGTCACAAGTGGAACGTTACCGGCAAACCAACCTACAGATGATACCAGTTGTTCTGAAGTAAACGACGTCACGCAAAAAACACTGTTTTGAGATGCGCAACATTGCGACTGTGAGCATGTTTCACAAGCTTGACTGCCGCGCTCAGACTCCAAGATTCGATAATGTAGTCAACTACATTAATTAATCAATGTATTATGCTCTTTCTAACCTCCAGGTCGACGTGTATCTATTTCACTACTTTGTTACGCCTTTCGGGTGTAGGGTGCAAATATTTCCTAATGAATTTTAACTCACTAAAAATTCTCCACCACTTGGGCTCCTGGAGATTTTTGACGCTGAGATGGAAAGAACGTGAAAGAGAGTACCATTCTTAATTGCAGCATGAAGTCAAACATATCACGGTAATGACGACAGTCGTCACCGGATTAACGATGAATAGTCCGGGATTTGATTGAGTTCAAGTGGAACAACGCTCGCATGTGATCGCGGTCATCATAGTTAGATAGATTTCACAGCCAGTCCCTTTTGAAACGAAGAACTAGACCCGAGTTTTGCTTTAATTAGAGCTTGTCAATAGTGCATACATTTGTCCTGGGAGTAATTAGAACTTCGATAACACTTTCATGAGGCAATCTTCTTGACTAATGCGTCGTTGATCACACATTATACACGACCGAATTATCACATCTGAACGCTCGACCACTTTCGCTCTAATGAGATCGAAACACTAGTCCGATGCTTCTTTACGAAACAGGCTGGCTGGAACGTCTATCTTATTGTGAAGGCTACGATCACATGTGAGTGATGCTCATGATGAAATCGTTATCAAGTTTATCTTCATATGTAAATATTTGATTTCTTCTGAAGAACCAAATTTTGGAAAACCCTCACAGTGATAAGACCATGTAGATGAGTAATTTGTGATGCTAATGAGTCAAGTTACCAATCGGCAGCTGTCTGAACAGGAGCCGTATGTCATGTAAATGAGTAGACAGTGTGCCAATTTTATCCATGATTAGTAATATGCCCAGCAAATATATAAAGAATTAGATTAACTTTATTCTCTTTGTGATTAAAAATGACATTCTGTCAGCCGAACTATGGATGAGATGAATTATTATGAGTTCTGAGATTATTTATTAGACGGAAACCCGTTAGCGTTACTCGGAAAGCCGGTATTCAGGTGGATACTACTCAACTATGCTGTTAGCTCACCGGCTGTGCTTTTCAGTATTGAAGAGAGTTAGTCGTAAACATGAATGGTGCCCAACATCGATGCCAGTTTCTCTTGTAAGTTAGCAGGTTTGTTCAAATCCCTTACAAAATCAAAATTTTCTATTAAATCCTGATAATGTTAATTACTGTGCGCGAAATTTTGATTCAAGTCAGGCACCATTCTGCATCTTGACAAGTTCCATTTGAACATTTGCTGGTACGGTGTTCACTTCGATGTCAAATGATACCTATACTCTTACCGAGCTATAAAGAAGAACTGACATTACCGACAACAGTTCTAACGAATTTTGTGCGCCATGGTGCTTCATATTCTGTCGTTCTTGGAAATGGGCTAAAAGTTGAAAATAAGTGTGGCTTTTGTAACACAGGTCTTATAAGACTGAGAACATACATTGTATGAAGTCTCAGAGAGCAGAGGGTTTCAAATATTTTACAATTGTCCTCCATACAGCATAGTTGGTACATGCGTTTTCCTCTGATAATGCTTTGTTTAGGGCATACCAAACACAGTTTTTCAGAGTAAGCCTTTCTCCCTGGATTTGTCCATTGAATTTATCGTATCTCTAATGAATTATATAAATATGTCGCTCGGTGTTGCACGTAGTGTTCACTGCTGCACATTCTCTTCTCCATAAGTATATCTATGTTCAAAAGATAAGCTTCAGTTTTTCCTAGTGGCGTATACTAATATATTCGTTCCTGTGGAATCAACTAAGTAGGTCAAACGACCAGATTTTTATGTCAGTGTATTCGTAAGCAACATCTAGCTTGAATCAATAGTGGAGTTACCAAAATGATTAGAAGCGCGATCATGAAATATCCTGTCGAATTCAGTCATACCGTTAACCCAGCCACTTATTTTCGTCCGAGTTGTCTAGTCAACGGAGTCCAGTCAGAAGCGGTATGATGCCTAATTCTGGTCACAGCCGAGGCGATAGAAATTCGATTGAATAATCTACCTCTGTGGATTCAGACAGATTTTATTCAGACCTCGTGGCTGTCATGATCCACCACCCACAACGTGAATGATAAAAGTACCACGGATCTAGTGGCGTCCTAGCTGATATTTGTTTATTGCGCTGTTCCTGTCATTCCGACATCATCGGTCTATGTAAACGTTACGCACTTGGTCTGAAAGTGAAAATCCGAAAACGAGTTCATATTCGCTACACTGTGTTTTTGATGGGAACTTAGCGACGCGGACCTGTATGAGTACAGTACCTATCTTTCTTCTTGTGTAGTGCAATTTTGGACAACGTTGCTCGTAACCACACCGACAACGAGATATCGATATCCTCTGCTGATGAAACGGTAAATCGGACAATTTCTGATGGTGAGCATGATAATTTCAACCGGTCGGCCGTAAGTTGCGGACTTCTGTCTAAAATGGCAAGACGTTCGAACTGTGAGACGAAGGTTCCAGGTCGTTTCTGCTTTCGGCTGATATACAAACAACTAAACTTAAATGATGCGTCATTTAACCCTGGCATTAAATCGACCAAGTGAAGGTCATTGCTTGACCTACATAAGTTGCTGCTGTGCTAACTAACCTTAATACTAGACAAACTATCACATGCATAGCTTCAATCGATCAATTGCTCTTACCTATTCATCAGGCCAGGTGTGGACAGAACATGAATACTTGTCGGCTGTGAAAATGCAACCAGATTGTAGAGAAGCGCAAAGGGGTGGAGTATAGTTCTGAACAATTAGGCGAGAATGCACCGCCTGAATTCTATGACGGATTTGCTAGGGACCTTTCCTATGTAATGCGATCACCTTCGACGCTATCAAGATATAATCTGTCATGCGAAGTGGGAGTTGCCTTTCAGTTCTACCTTGCCTACTGATGCCAGCTTTTGAGTGTAACTTCTTTACGTATCAATAACAACAAAGATAGCGCAGCGGTGTAGTTAGTGTAACGTTACTATATGTTATGCAGTGATCCCTTATTATTGCATATTACTCTGGATGGCGTGAAGATATCACGAAAAATAAGACGGGCACTCATCAACATCGCTTATCCATAACTGGTTCTAACAACGTGCTTAATAAAATACGTTTTGTGTGCATGTATGGAACGCAAGGGCGGACACATCGCACTATATCTTCGGGTTAGCAGAACGTAAACAGTTGACGAATAAATGAAATCGGCTGAGTGTGGATACAACCAATGTCAGTCAATATTCTCTGTTAAGAATTTACCATTCGCGTTCAATGAAAAATTTACTACAAGCATTTATCTGCAGTTTTTTAGTACTCAAAGTTTATTATTGAAAATCGTAAAAGTTTCCTAAACTTGGATTTAGGAGAGGTAAGCGTGGAGTGGGTATAGTTGATTGTAACCTTTTCAGTGTAATTTTGAGCACATTTATACTGACCTTCTTTCCATAAAATTTCTGCCTCCACATGTAGTCGTTCATTTTCTCTACTGATTAAAGTATTCATTAGTAAGTTAATACCTGTAAACCATCTTTTAACATTGTGTATCTGTAGCTTTCTCTCATTTGAATTTTGTCTTTTGTGTAGTGTTCCGAAACTCTCTTGCTCGACGTTTTCCTTGCTAACCCTTCTAGACTGTTTATTTAACGTGATGGTCCCTGTAGCCCTAAAGATCCAGATCCATTATTAGTTAACAACAAGTATTTCTGACGTATTCCATATTGGGACATCTGTCTACGTCAAAATGACAGGAATCATTAAACCAGTCTAACAGTGTTTTGATTACTGGCACGTAGTGGAGTGGCTGATATAGGTTGGACCGCAGTTACAAGAGGGTTCAGCTTTTATATTTCAGTCTACTTCTCACCCAGCAAATATACACTTCCTGACATACTGTACTTATAGCAAAATTCGGGCATAATGTTTTTTTTTCACGAAAGAGGCTGGTTGGTAAGTCAATGTAACGTTGAAAACCGTAATCACTCGTGTGTAATGTTAACATCATAACAACCGAAATCCCTTATCGCTTATCAACAGTCCGTCTTGTTTGTAGGTAACATAATCATCCTAGTTCCGCCACAGCAAGTTAAAACCAAAACAATTAGAGGTTTACCAACAACTTTATCCTCGCGGTGTGCTTCTGCCCAGCTACCTAGGTAGGAAAAATTACAGTATACCAGTTCAGATGTGGTTGCGCTTCAAAATTATCAGCGACGCACCTTTCCATAAATAATGATTTATTTGCGAGTTACTGTGCCCTCTATTTCGGACTGGAAGAGGGCGACGGTGGATTAGTACAGATGTCAAGCATATTTACAGAAAATGTACGAAAACTTAGTCTTCCTCAAGATTCCAGATGACTTTATAATTTTGCAAGGCAGTGCAACGTAAATAAAGTGTTGTTGGTTTATATAATTCTTCTACTTATTTTTAGTCAATATAACTTACCCGCGTTTTACTGTGCAGACTGTCACTAGTGAATGAAATGGTGTAAATTGAAAAGAAAAACTCGCATGCAGAAATTAAAAGCGGTTTTCAGGACCAGAACGGGTAGAAATTGCAAGCCACGATTGGAGACTTGTATATGCACTGTGCTGGGCTTGACACAAAAGGATTGGAACTGCATTAGTGGCAAGAGATACGAAAATAAGCCTTTCGTGCAAAATGGTATCTGCTTTCATTTTATCTTTTGAGATCATGAAAACAACTTTGCATACTGATTACCTGTCAAGATCCTCTTATTAAATAGAACGCTAAGCAGTTGTAATCCCTCGGATTTTTTCGGACGCCATTTCTCGTTATCATTAACATTGTTTCAACTCACTCAACCTTGAATGAGATTTCAGACACAAGGGGGGATGCAGCAAGCTGCAGTGAATAAATTATCTCAAATAATTCTCAGTGTTATTGACTATGTTTCCATCGGATTGGAAAACTACAACCAAACAAAGTTAGGTATTCCAGTGAAACTGGTTTGCCAACAAAGTGACCAATCAGAATAGTACTAATACATCAAAGGAGTTTGTTGCAACGGGAACTCGAAATAAGCAAGAGTGCATGCCTCACTAAAACTAGCGGACGAAACCAATCAGCTAATGATTTGGAATTAACAGATTTCGTTTTTCTCTGTGGCAAATTATTTACGTAAAATACCTCAGAAAGATGCAAGGAAATTTAAATTTATAGATGTATATGTAGTGCTACCAGTCCTGTCTTCTTGCCTGCGTCGCGGAACGCGTCATGTTATTAACAGGCTGTCCATTCTGTGGAGTAGGTCATCGTCAGCTGCAAATACGGCTACACGATCTATTCGCCTTTTATCAGTCTAACGATCAATTCAATTCCCGATTTTTCAGATATTCCATGTCTATCTAGCTATGATGTTATCCTTAAATACATGTGAGCGGAAAATGCTCATTCGCGTTACAGAATGTATTATGTTGTTATCCATGACCTAGGATAGATCAGTGGAAAATTTGGCGGTTTGCACTAACGGAATGTTCACCAACTCCGCTTTGACTACTTCAACGATATTATAGAGAAATAACCCCAAATACACTATTGCGAGAATGTGGAGTCACCCTCCGATGCAGGACATTCTGCTTCCTCCATTGCTTTGTCTCTTTTTTATCTCGACTTCATTGACCTTAATGTTTGACGACTTCTCTGTGGCTTTATCTGAAACCACCTTAGGATCCATAGGTGAGCAAACAACCTCGACGTTTCGGTGTTACCAGCTCTACTTTCATTCCTCCTGCAGTAAACAAACACCGAACAACCCGACTACTTAATCAGATCACTAATATGTAGTTTGACAGAGTTGACAAGATTTAAAATGAGACTCAATTGTGAAAAGTCAGCGCTTGTGCTGGGTTCGGACCAGTGGCAGAAACACGATGCCTCAACGTGGCAAGCGCTCTACTAGCTGAGCTACGAAGCAACAGCAGGAGCTCGGAAATTTCACACTTGGACTCGGTTACCCACATGTAGGACATTTTTGGAGGTTCAAATTCCCTTCGAATGACCTTACCGCACTCTTCCCCGTGACCTCGTCTGACTAGACGCCTGTTATTGTTATTCTCACAACCCGCGTCTAAAAGTTCTAATTTCTCCACCCTACCTCCTTCAGTCACTGAACCTCACTCACCTGCCCACACACCCATTGTTGTCTGTCAGTCTCACCCTCCGAACCCTGTGATTAAGGCCTTTTTATGGACCGCCGTAAAACTGTCGCCTGCTAACCGGTTAATCCGAAGGCCGGCTAGTTAGACACTCATTAGACCGATTCGATCGCATTTTGCCGGTTCGTCATCGCCTGTCGGTCGCTTTTTATTGTGCTTGTCGTGCCTTTTGGATCCCTGACGGCCTATTGAGGCCAACCATTGTATCTTATCCCACGAGCGCAAACGAATTGAGGTTCGTCCCTTGTAATTGATCATATTGTTTATGTCAATAGTATTATGGTTCTAGCGACTTGACTTGGTTCTGGTATTTGGCGTTGCTGGTTATACGTGCGTTACTCAACGTTTGTCGGAAGAACATACACTGTCTCATATGGAATCCACCAAATAATCCAGGGGATAGACCGACCCGACAGGACTTCCCGAATAGTTCACGCCAGAGTCCATCAGCTGAACGGGGTTTGATACTCTCCACTCGGGCCTTGTTTGTGACTGGCATTTGGTGAAAGATCACAGTTGATCACAATCTCAAAGCCTTTAATCCCAGGACAGCTGGACTTCTTTCTGACACCGAGAACCGTCCCGGAATCAGCTCATTATCCAACCACCAATACATCAGTCTCGCCTAGGAGAGCTGAACGATGACCAGTAACTTCACATATTTCAACCGTTGTCGATCTCAGTTGAGCACCAGAAGCCATGCGATCTAGTAATAGTTTTGAAATAATGGATTCGTTAGTTCCTGTGTCCACAGTGAATTCATAATTACATCCTGACTTAAACTTGAGGCACCTCCGAATAAACTGTTCAGCCCTGGATATCGGTTACAAGAAATAAACATTAGTTAGTGACGCTATAGCAACTGTCCCTTTAACTTGACTCAGGTGGCATTTCTGACCTTTACATACCTTCTTAATATGACCAGATTTACCACATAAATGGCATATAACATTAAGAAATTGGCTAGGTGTAATTCATGGCAAGAGAAACACTTGTTCAGTTCAGTTGGACCGACATTGATGACGGATAAATGAGGATGCTATAAAAACTGTTCATTGATTGACTTCTGATGAGAGTATTCCCTGTGATCTTCTGAAATAGTATAACGTTCGAACCAACTGTAGCTACATCGACGTCATCCTTCTGCCCGCAGATGTCTCGGGCTTCATGAAACGTCATATCTTGCCTGACCAGCAATCTCCTCTGAATATCAGTGTCATTGACGCCAGCAATCAGTTGCTCACGCAGATGCTCCTCTAGGTTGTCACCAAAGTTGCAGCAGGCAGCTTGTTTTTGCAACTGTAGAATGAACTCGGAACCTCAGGCCTATTGAACGCAATAATGAACTGAATTTCGCCCGTTCTGTGACCTGGAAACTTATAGGAAGCACGTGCTTTAACAGCAGTTTCTTTAGTTCGTCGAATGTATTGATACTGGGACGTTTGGGTATGCCAGATTCTTCAGTAATGAATACATTTCACGACCAGCAGTGGTAACGAAGAAAGCTGATTGATTTTCCTTGTTCATATTACGACGAATGCTGCACTACAGTTTGAAACTTTCGACCACTTTTCAACTTCACTCGCATGAGCAGGTATTTCCATTTCGCGACGCTTGTTTGTAATACCCGGAATTAGGGGCTTGGAATAACCCTGGAAATCGTGCTCGAACTGAAACCTCCTACGCCATTAATAAGGAGCAGACATCGTACTGGTTGCAGTATGCAGTTGTTATTCATGAGACAAGAAGCCGAATTTATGGATGTACAACATTATTAAGTAAATCACAGTCCGCCATCGGCTGATCGTTTTGGAACATTCAATGTCAAAAACTGTAAGTTAATTGGTGCAATACAGAACAAAGAAATTAGAGGATAGCGGAAGGTGTAACGTTGAGACTGTTCGTCCAATCATGACATAATATCTTTAAACCGACGTTTGAATTGGTCCCTTTTATGTATTCTACTATGCCGGGGTTTCGATAAACAGCGAATCGAGTAGATTTTCACCACATTTTCCTTTCTAAGAACATTAGGTACAGGACTTCCCTGTATTGTAACAGCCAGTTATCAGTATAAACCGCAGATGCGACCTTCCTGTTTGACTGGTTGTGATTCGGACTGTTTGTTGTGCTAGCACCTGTAATCGCGTGAGCGTGAACTGATAGCAATCATACGAGAACAATACTTCTTCTATGCTGTACTGAGCAACACGAACATGAATCTCGTTACACATAACGTTTGCAGTGGTATTGCTAGACTAACTGACTACAGAAGTCCCGGGAAATGGTTGACGACAACCAGGTGCTGTGTACTGATATAAGCTGCGATAACGACTACGTTAATTGACGGGGACTTTCTTGAAGTTCCTTTAGCATCAGTGTCTCATTTAACTGTATTGAGTCGTGCCTTTTATAAATGTCACAGTTTGTCGTAGTGTTTTTTATTTTGTTGGTCGTACTTGACCAAGAGCAATGTTCACTCACTCGAAGACCGCAAACGTTCACTCCAGCGTGTATCAAATTAACCCCCTCAATAAACTTCCACCGGAATGCCTTTGTGATAACTACTCGTTCATCCCTGAAAACTGATCCGCCTCTTTGAACACAGCACTCAGAGTTCTTGGGACCATGGCGGGTTTAACAGGTGTAGGCTTCTTACCCCGCAACCAATCATTTTCATCCCCAAAACTGGCTTATTGCGTACTTGATTCTGTTTGACTATAACCTTCACCTCCACCGTACTATCACCCGCATTATTCCGTAGTCCACTACAGTGAAGGTTTCGAATCCAAAGCCATTTGTCGACGGACCACACACTTCGGCTTAGAAATAAGCATCAGTAGTGTGCTTTTGATCTGTCGGTTGACAGACTAGTTCGCAATTACATTTTTACGGCCTGATCAGTATGTTTTGTAGACGTCAGAGGCAACATCCGTCACTGGAATTTTGTGGCTTGTGTGAACGTTGAAACGGTCCACAACCAAAACTACCTTTAGCATTTCCATTTCAAGTTTCACAGTTTTTTTCAGCGGTAGAGAGATTTGGACTTTTCTGGTCTTCTTCTTGTAGCAGCATTGCTCGGCTGTATGAATTGACGGATCAGCTTGTTGAAAAGTGAAACACCGTCGCCAAATTGAAGAGATGGGGAGCGACAAAAATAGTTCCAATTTCCAAGCGCCGAAGCCAACATCATAGCCACTAGGTAATGAACTTAGCACACACACTTCGATGGCTAAGCAAGTTCAGGATAAGATCTGTGGTCGTATGTAGTTGGTGCGTCGGGTGAAGAATACAAACACTAAGAGAATATCAGTAGTCCCCCCTTGTATCAGCCTGCAATAGCCCAAATATTTCCTTATCCAAAGCAAACTAAAGCAAGCCCAACGTCACTGATGATTAAGAGACAAAGTCCACAGCGTAATGCACAGTGTTTTGTCTGCTGTTGCTCCGGCGAAATTGGTCCATTCCGTTCATTATATCCTTTGGCGCTTACCACCAATATACCCGCTCCGTAAACTCTTCGTTGATTGCCCGTTTGTGCTACATGATGCGAGCGACAGAACGCAAATATCGGTGTTCAGATCCCTACAGATGGCCCAAGTCTTCTAATCCGGGCGATCAAGTTTCACAGACTTAAGGCATCGCAGCCCCCGCGGCAACCTTATATGCATGGTCGTTGAGCTTCTCAAAGATATTTCTGTCTCACTAAGGGGGGCTTCCAGTGAGACGGTGATTAGTCGGTTCAATAAGAGGATTTTGCAGTTGATCGTCTGTGGTGTTTCTGACGTAAGTGTATTTAAAATCGTGGGCCAGTTAAAACTGTGAGAAATCTGTCTCGCTAATGACCTATAATTTCCACTTACGACTGAGTTAATCTTTTGCAAGATATAGGCACTTTAATGTTGAAATTTCAAGTTTAGACAAATCGTTTTTGTTAGAACTGTTCCCTTTTTTCCTCTCCGTTCGTTTCTCAGTAGGGCTTGTCCTTACTTTTTGGTTGCATGACGGTTAGGCACTGGGGGGACCACTGATATATTGCTGTCTTTAACGACGATGATAATGGTGATGACGTTATGATGGATTTTGGATAGCGTCCATTGCTTAGTTCTTGTGAGGTCACTGAAATTAGGTGGCAATGTAAACACCACCTCACAATTTGTTTCGTAAGGAGGCAATCGTCTTTGCTTTTCCTGTATGTTGCCTTTAGATTTTTCAAATAAAGCTTGACAGCATCCCTTGAAATCCGCAGTTTTTATGGAACGAAAGTACAATGACTACGGGATCATAACCGGATCAGCGGAAACATGGCTATGTGAATACAATGTTGAAGAGATTGTGACGCATGCCTGGTCCTTGAGGTTCCTGATATCCACACGACTAACCAGCCTTGGTCCATTTTGATGGTACCATAACAACTTGCATTGACCGTATACGTTTTGCATCGGGGTTGTTCCATTTTTTTAAAATAATTATGTTACTATTCAGTCAACTCACATAAAACTTGGTCTACTTATTTCACTTGATTTGCCCGTCTGCTGTGAAGCCAGTGATAAGAAAGGCTACCAAAAGGTTTGTCGCGGTGTGTAAATTGTGTTTGAATAAGCGTTTGAAATATACAACCATTATCGTTTTATTATGCCGATCACAGTGGCCATGTTGTTTGATAAAACGATCGAAGAAC
>JTDE01001235.1:58295-98831 GCA_014338405.1 Paragonimus skrjabini miyazakii
TCTTCAACGTTGATATGTTGTTTCCACAAGTTAGTGGCCGATCGTTGGAACACGCGCTTCCAACTGTCCGCTCTCCAGTTTGCATTCCTACATCGTGACGGTTGCCTTGAGGCGACCTCCTTGCTTCATGCGCTGCTCAGGAACTCATGTACCACGTCTTCAAGTTTGTGTGCGGCCTTTATCGACGTGTCCAAAGCGTTTGATTCTATCTCACAAGATTCGATCATCAGATCGGCCCGAGCCTTCGGTGCTCTTCCAACTCTAACGCAATACATCACCGACTCCTACATGAATGCTTCCGCCACGCTCAATGACTCCGTTCTCCGGTCCCAGCGTAGTGTTCGCCAGGGTGACCCACTGTCCCCGCTCTTATTCATCATGGCAATGGATGAGGTGTTGGCTCTATCTCGACCGGAGCTTGGCTTCCAGTTCCATGACACACTGGTTAGCGGTTTCGCTTACGCCGACGATCTGATCCTTCTAGCTGAGAATCCTACGCGTCTCTCTGAGAAGCTTGCAGCCACCGCTAGTGCCCTGGAACTATCCGGAATGAAGATCAACACGCATAAGACTAAACTCATGGTCATCCGTGGTGACCATAAACACAATGTAATTGTCATCTCCGATGAGTCTATCTACTTCGGCCCGGACATTATCCACTCATTAAGCGCCTCTGACACGGTGACCTATTTAGGTATCCCGTTCATCCGGAAGGGTAATGTATTCACTAACCACCGTCTGCAACTTCGTACGATGCTGGACGAAACTACCAAAGCGCCTTTGAAGCCACACCAACGTCTTGAACTCCTGAGACAACATCTGATCCCGAAGATGAATCACACTTTGGTGTTGGGTTGAGTCCATCGTAACACGCTCAAAGCCATGGATTATACGATTCGCCAGTTCGTTCGGCAGTGGCTTCGCCTTCCTAAAGACACACCAATCAGCTGCATCCATACCCCAATTCGTTTGGGTGGTTTAGGCATCCCAAGTTTGTCTACCACTATTCCAATCTCGCGTAAATCTCGAGTGGAGAGACTTCTTTCCAGTCAGTGTCCAGTTTTGCGGAATGTGGTCAAAGATAATTCGTTTGGCCCTACCATGAGGGAAATGAACATCCCAGTACGCGTTCAGGGTGTAGTGGTGACGAACAAAGAAGAAGCCCATATAGCATGGATGGATAAACTCTACCATCCGCTTGATGGCCGTGGTCTTCAGGAAGTGTCACGCTCTCCACTCTCGAATCGTTGGCTGTTTAACCCAGATCGCATCTTCCCTAGACTCTTTAATCGTGCTATCCAACTCAGATGTAGTCTGTTGCGGACTAAAGTCCGGAATTCACGAGGTGGCCGAAGTGACCACTCAGTTCTCTGCCGTGGCAACTGCGGTCAACCGGAAAGCCTTGCTCATGTTCTACAGTCATGCTGGATCACCCATGACGTGCGTTGTGCCCGACACAACCGTGTGGCTAAAGACCTGGCGAAACGACTGCGGAAATTGGGCTATACAGTCTTCGAGGAGTTATGAGTACCAACCACGAGCTCGTTTATCAAACCCGATGTGATCGTGGTTCGTGACGACGCTACTGTGGTGCATGATGTCAGTATAGTGGATGATTACCGAAGCCAATTTGCCTGGACAGACAAGATTGCGAAGTACAGGACTGATTCTCATAATACCGCTATTCAGTCAGTCCTCCATACTTTTGGCTGTGATGTGAACTCTGTTTCTCATTCACCTGAGATCATCTCTTTTCGTGCTATTATGTTTCCTTCATCGAGTAACGCTATCCTTCGACTGGGGCTGCCCTCCTACGCAGTCACGGATTTATGTCTACTGACTGTTCTAGGTTCCCTAAAAACCTACGACGCATTTATGCGAGGAACCTGGCGTTAATTGTTGCCACCTCCCTGACAGTTGTCTCACTATGAAGGACAATTATCTGTCCCGATGTGTGAACCTTGACTGTGAATAGCATTTCTGTGCCGTGAAGAACTTTTTGATTTTGTGAGACTGACCGTTCACCTATTTTCTTTTTATTAGTAGCTTTTCGTGTATTTTTTCTCATTCTAAAATCCGTTTGCTACATACCGTACAAGTAACTTTTCATTTGATGCTTGCAAGTCTTGTGAGAAGACTTGTCGACTGTTCATTGTTGCTGGCTATACAGCGTCTCACATCTGAGAGACAGTTTGTTTTCACATTCTCCTTTTTACATATCTGTTGCCTAATTTTGGTGTCACCGTTTGTTCTTCCTTTAAACGCAGATGTGTATATTGCTCTCAAAAAAAAACGACATAGTAGTAGTAGCTCTACAGCACTTGAATCTCAAGCTTAGCTCAGGTGTTACTTCTGACATTTGCATACCACTATGATATGATAAGACTTACTAGATAAATGTTACATACCACTACATAATATGCAGGTTGTTTGCAAGTGTAACTCACCCCACAACGTGCAATCTCTCACTTTAAGTTATCCAGTATTGATGGGTGACGACTGAATAATTCGTGAAACCTTGTTCATTTTTTGACTCTCTACCTGAGTACGCTTCTTGATCTTCCGGTCGAACATGTCGTACAAACTAGTAGTAGCGTCATTCAGGCCATCTTTCTATTCGCATATGTTCCGAACTTTTTGGAACGTTTGGGTTCGACTGACCAACCACATTTACCGGACGTCCGTATCATTGACACTAATAGTTAATCAATCTGAAGCGATTTTTTCAAAACTGTCATTGGCATTTACAGCTGAAGTTGAACACACGGATGAATGAAATTCTGCAAGTTCTTCGGTATTTCAATTGAAGGGCAGCACGTTTAGCAGCGTCAATACCATTGGCTAGTCGAGTGGCATTTGTGCTTGTACATTCAGTTAGGCCATATTCTTCAATTCTGAATCTAGCTTACCCCCATTCTTGGCAAAAGGTAGCACCGATCAATTTTCCTTTTTTTTCACACTCCACTCGAGATTTTTTAGTTCCCTTTTCCCGGTTCCATTCGGTTCAATATGAAGGTTTACTCGGTCAGTCGCTGATGATTCTGTTTAGCGATATCAACTTGTATTATTCAGTATTATGGGCTTCGCATTATCCGTAAAACATAAGCGTAATTGAAGAAAATTGAACGTATTAACAGGCTGTTATTCATGATATATTAACACATACTTATGGAGGTACATTCGTATTGTAGAAATCGGAGATTGCCATTTATTGACAACCACACCACAAGCAAGTCAAAAACAGTGGTCTGGTTGGTTGAGTGTTAGACAACGAACCAGGCGAACAGAGGAAGAGGTAACAATGCAACTATTCGATCATTCTTGATGTCGCACCATAAAACTGTTTTGATTTGGTCTACGGATAGACTGTACTTTGTGTCAGGGTTTGATAAATGATTAATCAACTAGGCATTCAACTTAATTTTCAAGTCTCCCGCTAAACTTTTAAACGTGTCTAACATGCCTGAAAGTCCTTTGTTCCAACCATATGAGCGGACTGTTCTGACTTCCAGCATATTGTGGAAGTTGACATCTGTCTGACGCAACGATCCATCTTGTGTTAAATACAAGGCCCAGCTCCGTTGGAGAGTTGATATCTATCACTGGTTGCCACATTGCTTCGAGCTTGGACTGTAGACAAAAATTCGATTAACAGGCTAAAGCCAAGTGTTCAAGTTTATCACACTTATGACAAACTGTCTACTAATGGTCGCAACCCTTGACAGATTGATGCGGGTATTCATATAAAAAGTATGAATATGACGCATGGATGCCTTGGAAATGTGCTGGTTGGTCTGGTCATAATTTAAGTTACATCAGCGTTCGTTTGCCCGAAAAACGTGAACAAATCTCTGGTACTAATCGAAATCTGTACAGCATTAGTGTGGGCTTTCTCTGTGAACTCTTTCTTGTGGAGTAGTCTTCCAATCGCTCGTTCGATCTAGATACCCGGAAACAACATGATGAGGCTGTTTCCTTTTTGAAATTGGTTAACAGAGTCTCAATGCGGTCAACATAACTTGTTGAAGTCATTTACATCCACATCTAGGGAGTGATGCAAGCTCCGAAAACATCTCAATATGTATACATGACGACGTAATCTCTAGACTCAGTTCGGCGAGTCGAATAATTCACTAATGTTGTTCTTATTGTCACACCGTAGATCATTCAGCTGTTGCTGACTCTCATCACCAAGGTACTGCTATAGTGATTTAATGTCGTGGGATCATGGGAGAACCGCAGTATTTTCCAACACAAATAATAGTTCCAACTAATCCGAAAATAAGAAGACAAGCCAGTGGTGGTATATTGCATGATTTTTATTGGAACTGATTTCCCTGCATCTTTTCAGGTGCATACTGTAGAAATGAAAATTACAAAATATGAATAAAATAATCACTTACGGAGGGTGTCCTGACTAGGTATGGAAAAATCCACGAGCACTACCAAAGTAGTGCTAGTTTAATAAACAGATGCTTTTGAACACACATAATGGCAGCTTCAGTAGTTTAATAGCAATTGCCTCAACAAAATGGAGTAAGCGTTTATTCCGGTGCGTGAAGATGACTGAGAATGCCGACAGGTTGCCAATCTCGTGATTTGCCTCGAACACAACGCGCAATGGATGAAGTCAGTGTGAATGACCCTTGGCCTCATTCGCACAGATTCCAGCGGGTTGGCTGACGCGGTTACACAAGCACTTCGGCAAATGGTTTGCCATCCTGACATGCCACTGCCTCTCCAATGTAGGTAAAATTGCACCCACACGAATGTTGGTACACGCAATGCAAAATGAGGAGGAGAGATAGACGGTCCTTGATGGTGAGCGTTGGCATTTAGCTGCGTAATAAACTCGTTTAACAGCGGAAACTAATCGACTTTTCAAGAGTGAACGTACGTCGTCGCTCTTGAAAGGAAGTCGAATGAAAGCAGCTTTCAGTTCACCGGAATGGATGGATTAGCTGTTGATCTGTGGTTTGCTGAATCGTCTTGTAAACCAATGTGAGTCACAGTTTGCTTTTGATGTGTCTAAAGACGTTGGTTCTCTTCGTCGACTGTATCAGCTGTGCAAATTTTCATAGTTCGATCGAATAAGGTTCTTATTAAATCTGTTTGTGCTGACCTGGGGCAAAACTGTCGTAACTATAATTCAGTTCCTTTGTTAACGCATCTTACTGTCGACCATCATGTTATTATTGTCCACTAACCTTCGAAAGATCGCGCTCGCTGCGATATGTCAACAAAAATGTCCGCGAGAACTGAACCTAGTGGACTTCTGATTGCTACTCTATGATCCGTGTGAAACTTCTCTCCTGAAATTGGAGTTGAACATCGGAAAATGTTTGCTTCCAACAACGATAGTGAAGAAATGTTATATGAGGTACAACAAAACTCCTTGGACAAGTGTTCATTTTTCCGTCTTCAAAGAGCGGTCGGCAATCCAAACAAAGTAACAGTAGATGTAGCCCAAGTAAAAAACCAGAGTGCGTCTAACAAGTCATGTTTTATGTAGTTGATGACATTCATTTGTGGTTCGATGGTTCAGTATTGCCACTGACAAAGTGCGAGGCAGTTAAATATCTGTGTTAGCCACAATCACCTACATACACCACCACTGCCACGACGTACCCACTAATAAGCTGCCCCTCATACTCCATGTGTAGAGGGTTGGTAAACTTATGCGATAAATACTTAACCCAAAATAAAATTTTACTGGGGCAAAGCAGTAGGAATAAACTGTCCTCCGTCGCACTAATTTTGGCAAACTACATGATGATCACATGTCTTACCGAAACAGACTAAAACCTTTTCTAAATAGTGGTTTACCAACTGTTCTAGCTTTTAAGCAAAAACATACAACCGCGTCGTTATTCAGTGTTTTTCCTCTCTACTATCAGTCTTGTGATCGACATGAGCTTGGCGTGTAATTTGTCCAATAGGTTGTAGTGAGCATGTGAGCGAGTCTACAGATTATGTTGACATATGTGACTGCTTAGATATCCATGATTATTTTGTCAGGCTTTATTATCCGTTAAGGTCGTCGTACCCAACCAACGGAAGGCGACTAGTTGTGTGTAAATTAATTGTTCCTAAACTTAGGATCACCCTGAACAATTTCCTGTACGTCTACAGTGTGTCTTCACTTCCGTTGATAAAATTCATTTCCATTATCATTTTGCAAACGCAGTTCACATTTACTGTAATGAACACGTCGGCGTACCGCTGTCGGTGTTTATATTTTGCTGACTGGAAATGCAACTGCACCAAAAAATCAACATTTCACGTACACCTCCCTATTTGGCCGACACCCAGGCAAACTCGTGCGGCATCGCATTCCACTGAAACTTTTTCGTAAGCGTGCGAAATCTGACTTTTGAAAATATTAAAGGAATGTTATGCGAAGTTGTAATGATCGTAACTCAAAAGCAAACCTTACGCTATTTTTGTCTTGTTCCAAACCTAATTACGCTGTACATTAATCTCACTAAATAACTATTTCGTCAATCCCATCAGTGAGTTACTGCTTTGGTGCATAAACTAGCTCCGAACATGAGCTAAGTACAAGTGTGATTATAATTACGTATTTCAAACTGCTGCAATTGACGTCCGGGTCGATAATCTTTTAAATGAAATTTATTAATATAAAACATCTTAATGTTAACGCCGAGTTACAAGATGTCGAGGATTACTGAATGTTTGGCGTGTTACATATAACTATATGATAGAAAAAAGAACAGCCTGGTTTCTCGTAGTTACTTTCAAGGATGGTTACACATCGATTAAAAACCCAGTGTGTACGGATTTCATCGGTCTATTTCCATGCATTTCTTTGAAGCAACTACTGCTTGAAAATGTTCAGCTCGTCACCACCCAACTTGTGGAAGAAGCCCGTTTTCATTATTTAACGAGAAAAGATAATCAGAATATTAGCATATTCATACTTCAACTTCAAAATCAAGCTGCAAGGTGTATGTCTGGTGACCAGTGTAGCGACCGTATTTGTTATTGTCAAGTAGATTAGAGTTACGAGTGTCATTTGTACCCTTTATGTGCCCAACTTTCGTATCTACTTAAACATTTATTTGAACGAGTAGAGATACCGACAACTACCCCGCGTACTCAAACATACGATCCTCCTGCGTGCACGCTTGTCACTCCGCTCTGTAGTCGTTTCGTCTTGGTGTCCGTTTACTCTCGCGTTGTCCTCGCAGGTCTACAATATACTCTTTGTCTACTCGTTGTGTTATTCTCAACCGGTTGTCCTCGTTTCGCTCGATCCAACACCAGCTGCAAATTTAGTTAAGATATCAATTAAGCCCATGAATTAATTCCGTTGATCTTCATTGTATGTTAGGTGCACCAAATGCACTAACAAATGAGCAATCTTCTCAGTCATTTTTGACCAATCTGAAAACTCGAGTTTCGCTCTCATTAGAGCTCATCAGTAGTGCATATCATCGCCACTGCCGAAACTTGAATCATGGACATGCTGTTCATGAGGCAACCATGTTTACCACTACGCCATTGACCTCACGTTAGGCACGACGGAATTATCCTATGTGAACGCTCAACCACTTTCGCCTGTGAGTAATGATCAGGTCGCCCGGTCGTCTCGAAATGGAGACACAGTTACTGTCTGTTAACTCCAATCGATAACTCCGAGACTCGAGTCTAGTGCTTCTTTTCGAAAGGGGACGAATGGAAAGTCTATGGGGATGGGACAGCTGCGATCAATTATGGGTGATGTTCAACTTGAAATTAACCAAATCCCCGACTACTCATTTACAATCTGAAAGCACCGTATCTGAGGTGAGCAAAAAACCAGTTGTGTTACACAATACCAACTCTAGGAAGTGGGCGCCTCAACACAAGCCGTGGTTCAAAAGGACAACTTGGCAAAGCTATTCTGAATTTGAGCCAATTTCGTCCAATCACAAATCTGTTCAATGCTGGAGTATTTTGTCACGTGATCACATACATTACTGGTTTGCGTTTCCATTCTCACTTCTACTATCACGTCGACTGTCTTACTTCGAAGATCTGTTTAATCCATACTGTTTCAGGAGAGCAAATTTTCTAATCTAACCTTCATCCCATTGCTGTTACAGTAAACTCTATTAATTAGTTTGGTCCTATTCGCCATACAACAATCATTTATTATGAACGGTGGTTCCAGTCCTTCCTTTATTATTGACGCCAGTAGTGTTGAGTCCTTTATCTCAGTTGATTGCACGAAGAGACTGGATATTCTGCTGCCTTGAACTTCACTGATATTCTTATTGAAGATACTACCTGGACATTTCAACTGTGAAATGCCGCTCACAAATGTACAGTCAACTATCCGTGAATGTCCACGTTTATTGATTCAGATTGATTTTAATTGCATCAAGATATTCAAGTCTTTTTGCGTGATCGGACGAACCATCTGCGACCAGAACTCGCGAACTGATTGTCTGATGTTCAACAGCCTTTGCTAGCTACTGAATTAAATCAGCTAGGTAAGACATATCTGGTATCCCAGTTTTCATAAAGTTTCACATAATTCCGCTTGGTTTTCTTGAATCTGTCCTTAATACACTATCTGAATTAGGTGTGAGGAACAATACATATGGACTACTTAAAATATAACGCCTTTAAAACCTGAGACTCATAAACCAAAAGTGTGCGCTGACTATCGCATTGAGTACAGTAGAGAAAAAAGATAACATTTTTCATTGACCTGTTGGTTCGAAGTAATTTTTACAAGTTGATTTTAAAGATGCATACCAATAAATTTAGCTTGACATTTCGTCCAATCTGTCACCCACAATAAACAGTTCCTTTGGGTTCTTGAAATAAAATTGTTTACACTTTTGAATAAATGTTTTCATAGCAGCTGTTCCAGATGTGATAAATACAATCACTTCTAATCTTTAAACTGTTGTGGTTTATAGGAATAGCACTACTGTACATGTTTTTACCAAACGTATTCATGTTGATAGATCACCCGAAATAGTGTGTGTTTATAATGTTGCTATCAACCATAAAAAGTGACCGTTACCTACTGTAGAATTTTTTTGTTCTCCCGGATATTTGGGTAATGGCATCAAGCAAGTTCTGATCTAATTCTGGCAGATGTTTTGTTCAGTTAAATACTCTTACTCCAAAGATTGTTAATGAGTTGCGTTAACTTATAGGGTCGTTATAATATTGCCAATTCCTGATTTTACCTAAAAAATGGATCTTTCTCTGATCACACTCTTAAACAAATTTTAGTGAGCTGATGCTCGGGGCCATACTGTATTGTGCGCTAACATTTTTCGCTGCGAATGTTATCCTGCAACAATTTTCTCTCGGGCTCCCATCTGTTGATATTATGACTTCGTCTCTTACGAACACAGATGCTATAATGGAGAGAAACGGACATCCAGTTTTGTTTATTTTCAGACTTCTTTGTTTGGCGGGCCGTGGCTGTGATCAAATCCCGAACGTCACAAGGCCGTGCAATACTGACGAGCTCTAATAAGTACAAGGTCCAAGTCAAGTGATTCTTTCCGAAAGGGGTCAGCTGTAAAGTCCCTCCGAAATGCGACAGCCGGAGTCAATTGTGAGTAGTGTTCAGTGTCGGTAATGTTCAGTGAAGCTTGCTAAATTACACATAACACATCGACTACAACTCTCGGATATACTTGTTTTGCAGAGACTGAAAATTCTGGTTGTCTTTCAGTTCATTGAATATTACTTATTCTAGCGAATGTGGTTTCTGGTCAAAAAAGACATTTTACTGTTTTTTTCCGGCCTCAATTAGAGGATGGAATGCAAATAAAGGACGTGTTTTTGATGAACTTCAGATTTGTTGCGAAAAGCTTTCATTTACTTCTGAAGATATTTTGTGTTCAAAAAGTAAGATTGATATGCCTGTAACAGTTCTCGCAGTTAGTTTGTATAAGTTGCAGTCTGATTATCTCGGTATAGAAAAGGTAAGGACATTGGTTCATTTGGCCCACTGGTGACCCCAGTTTGATGGTTACATTGTTCGGATACTGCGTGATTTGGTCAACTTTGAACATATTAGTCACTCCAAGCCGTTTGTGTTCCATTGTCCATGATGTCAGAAGGCTAACGGCGTGCAAATACGGATTATTGTGGTCCATTTATGAACAATTCCTATGTTTGGGCGCCTGCAGCATTCGCCAGAGGTGTTTTACGCGATTTCACCATGCAAATTTCATGGTTTCAGCATTTCGAAGTTTCTGATGTAATACAGAAATGTAGCTCATACCACAATGGGAGGTCAAGCTATTTATGCAGCGTGTTTTACGGACTGGTTTAGTTGTTTTGGAATCTGCTGGCAAAACTGATCTTTCAGTGGAATAGTACTGACTAACCTTGGCACTCGCATGTGAGAAATACTCGATTTAGCTACAAGTTTTGTGCACCGTAGACATGTTGATCAAACGGTACGTAATTCAAGTAACGCTGAAGTTATGCGATGTATACTACAAATTCTGTTTATGTTTCAAATTCGAACTGACCATTTGTAGACGAGGACTTCTGTGCATCTGAATAACAAGTCACGTCATCACGACAAAGAACTGGAGTTTAAGTTAAACCGTTGCCAGTGTAGTGATTGTAACGAGGTAGTGAACATTGTGTTGTTCTTGTTTAACTGTGTGAATATCTATGCTACACATATTTCTGACTACTTTAAGGTTTCGTTGGCTTTCACGATATGTTATTGTCACTGCTTAGAAACTGACTCTGGACTTGAACTAAGTGCACACGCGATTAGCAATGCGTATTTAAAGTTACCAAAAATGCGTAACAAAACAAACAGGATATAAATAATTGGTAATCTTCAATGAGGTCGTAATCAGTTGTCTATTTTATCAGTTCCGCACTGCATCAAGTATTTGAACGAGATTAGTTCATCTGAGTACGAGACAAAATGCTTAACGTACGAATCCAAATTGGCCAGCATAGTTGTGTTGAGCAGTTAACTCAAAAGATATGGAGCCCACTAAACATAAGCTCCATGATTTCAACCTGATATCTATCGAAATTGAGAAATGGGTCATAATGTTTGATATGTTTAGCGGCTCGGTCACATGATAAACTGATTACCCAATTGCTATCAAAATGTTACAATTTACTGGCCATCTTCTACTTATCAAAATCATCACAGCTGCATTTTCGAACCCAAAATGTGCAGCCCTATAGAACTTACCATTTCAAGATGTTGCACAGCTGACTCGTATCAAATGAGCGTGGACTGCTTTTGCAACAATACAACAATGAAATGATAGACTTCACAGAACCAGTTTCAATTTGAAACATGTTAACAATTACAGGCGCATCAGCAGCAGCGTATACCCAATAGCAGCGTTCACCCAAGTTTTGACATGTTTAACTATCTACCTACCAGGGTACGTCTTGAAATGAGGTGGTTATAACTGTCCGTAACGGAGGAGAAACAGAAGTGAAAACAGTCGCGTCGTTTCTCATTCTTCAGTTCTAAACTCACGAAAAACGTTCTGTTTCGTCTACGTTAACACTGTGGATGAACCATACATGGGAAGCACATGTTGTAAGTGGTGAGGGTATAGAATTTATTCAACCTGATGTGCAACTATAGAAAACAGTTCACAACAACGGTCTAGTCCGCTACCGCAGCCATTGCTGATAGAGCACCACCTTGGAGTGGATCGCTGTGCAGCCCTTCTCCCAAATGTCTTGTCGCGAAACTTGAAGACCTGATCAAAGTTCATATGATTTACCTGAGCACAACAATGTGATCAAACTGGTTGTGAGTGAGGGAACATAATTCTCCACACCATTGACGGCTGTCTGTTTGTGTCTGTGAAAGGGGCCCTCCTGGTACTAGAGTTAACCGATACATATCTGAAGTAGTGATATCATTCTGAAGCGTGTACAATAAAATGATATTGATGAGATTTATTTCAACAGATTACGTTGATCGGGCTTGCAGCTTCCACTATAACATTTCACTCATTGTGTTGACCTTAATTTTTCGAATCTGATTACTCATTACCCGTATAGTTGTGCGTAATGAGGAAACACTGATTGATCAGTGGTATTTGTGGCATAGCCAGACTAACGTACAAACTCACTGTCAAGCCCACGCATAACGCCTTTCTTACATCTAGAGCACGTGACTCACACGATCGATACCCTATCAATACCACCATCCTCGTGCATGGCGAAAGATGACCTTACGCAGGTTTTCTATGATCTGCTTTGTAAACTGAAGACTAATTTGGAACTTATTCTGTACTCACTTATTTCATTCCAGTATCATTCTGCATCAATAAGAATCTGCTAGAACGACCTTGTCGTTAATTTGATCCGTTTTAGATGTTGGCTCTAACAGTCTCTTCACTGGACCTATTTGGGTTTTGAACAGCATTTCATTGCAGAATGTATTTCAGTCTGTTGCGTTCGTTGTCCTACAGACCATACTCGGTGAGCTTTTGCTGTTCGAAATCGCATAGGACAAAATAAATCCACCCTTCTGCTTCAGAACACTCGAATAATCTGCGTAGACGGCTGGGTTGATCTGCTTTTCTTCTCATCCACCATGAAAAATGGCGGCACAAAGGATCGGGTAGAGTAGAAATCCCGAGCAAACTAAAATGTTTGACCTTCGAAGTGGGATGTTCAGCTCTGTGCCATTCAGTGATTAGGTCAAAGTTTACCTCACTGGGGTCATCATATTGCTGATCGGTAGTCATATTTACCAGTTTATAATGCGCCATGAATATCGTCCAGCTGCGTCCAGTGACATTCAACATTTCTGATAGTTGTGAACAGTGGTAATGTTCGTAGCTCGGGTTGATGGTTTTGGTATTGGTATGTTCTCCGAGCTTGGTATTTAGATTGCAAACGTTTCATCCCCAAACGAGGGGACATCATCAGTGCGTTAGTGTTTCAGTGTATAGTTTTTGAGCTCAGAACGTTTGCAACATAAATGACAAGCTCAGAGAACATACCAATAACAAAAGGCATCCAACATGCTGTGAATTTCTCGCACAGAAGGGTCCCTGTGAATAAATTAAAAAAACGGAGGTTCTTTACAACCCAGCACAGATGGTGGATTTATGTGTACTTGGTTGTAGTGCAGTCACGTTAAATTTGTGCCTAGGTAACGAAGCACACTATTCCACCTACAGACAATGGATGTAGGTAGTATTATTGTTGCGATCGCAATAGACATTTGGTCTGTGAAGTTGTTTATTTCATGAAATCCCTTACAGGTTATGCTAAAACATAAGACCACAGACGTGTACACTCATTTACATGGCCGACGTGTATACACACACATTCCGCAGTGGTACATTTTCATTTGCCCCGAATGTATGCACCATACTACTCACAAACGAAACTGCCTGTTATACAACATTATGATGCGCTAAATGAAGGTTGGAATAAGCCCGTTGGTAATATCGGCTGATTTGGCAGAGACACTGATGTAATCATGCCACCAGCTGACACAGGTTTGGTGTCTTTGGACACATAAACTGCTGAGACAAAAGATCTAATGACCAAAACTGAAAGATGATGTCGTTTATTGTATGCTGGCGTGTTAACATCGTTAGCTGCTGATGGGAAGTAGCCACTGAAATCAGTACCCCAGTCAATCAACTGCAGTCAGTGGGATGAGAGACCTGTGGTCAATGGACGTGATAAACTCCTTCCCATTAACCAGTAGAAGCAAACAGTGAATCGTCTTTATGACGAAATGCTTCACAAGATGAATCGAGATAGCCGCCACGCATGATCAGCTTGCAAGCACCCAATGATTGTTGAAGATGGTGGAACCCCACGAAACATTTTGACCAGTTGCGGATTCTGGTTCCAAAGTGAGGAGTTCCAGAACTATCTAACGAGACTGAGAAACAAGGAAGCTCGCTCGATCGTATACCACCTTATACATACAGCTTGCGCGAGAGAACTAACTGTACAACCGCAGAGTAGATGGGGTAAAAGAAGCCCATCGCTCCTCACCACAAGACATAACGAGGAACTTATCATCCGATTTACTGTATAGGCTAGTGTTATGGCTGCCAGTCGATCGAGAGCTTGACATGTGCATAGAGCAAGGAATGAATTCAAATGAGTTGATACAGCCTTGGAAGTTGGCCAACCAAAGGCTCATCAACGGACAGGACGCCATTATAGCAGTTACTTAGTCTATGCACTGTATTCGCATTTGGTTCGAAGATGAGTAAGGACACAGGCGGGGATTAGGTCAAACAGAATCGGGAAATTAGGAGGTTGTCTCAACGTGAAAGGAACTGTGTGCGGTGACGGAATGCCGCGGATCAGTCTATCGTAAGAATGGAGACGTGCAACCATTGACCAAAAGAAAGCCAGCTATGCGAGTGGTATAGTCCTTTGATCAGCAGCGAATGCACATTAACCGTATCAACGCCATAGATACTGTTTGTCTACTTAGGAAATGATCAGAGTCCGGGCAGATTTCTACTGCAGCCGATTCAAACTTTGAGGCATAGGATTGTGACGAAGATGAATAGTAGAACTATAGTGCTCCTGAGTGGTCAGACGGATGCGCACCTTGGATGGTTGAAAAATACATAACGGTTTGGATGACATTCAGACAAGAGCTGTTACCTGTCACGCACAAAGTTGCCCGTAACATCTAGTTAGTCCCACGATAGTTGTTAAATGAAAATGTCTGATTATAGTTGTTATGTTTTTTAAGCATACGTCGCCCCTATCAAATAGTCGAATAAACGATTCGTGTACCAATGGCGTTCTCCGCTGTTAGCACCAGAACCGGTCGAGTGTTTCGGTGCTTCGTCGGTAGTAATTTTACCATGTAACCAAAGAATCTAAAAACGCACTTGTCCATCACCATATACTCGGCGTCAAAGCAGTTTGTTGTTCGTAGATGGACAGAACAATTTGAGTAGACATGTGTAATTCAGAATAGTGAAGCCGATGATTGTGCAAAAGACAAAATCCATTGGCTTAAAAGTATTATAGGAAAGAATTCGTTGAAAATCCACGTTCTGCGACTCCACTGTTGTGTCAGGAATAGAATTTGTGTAGGGTCATGGGAAGGAATTTAGTGTAGCAGGTGCGGAAGGATTACCGAATGTAACAGGAATGCAAGACTACAAGATAGGACTGTATGCAGTGTTTTGTGAATGATATGCAAGTGTAAAACGGGTTAAAGGGCAGACATTTAATGAAAAATGGCCACATAAACTAGTATGGTGAAAGGTGCACAAAAGTAAGGCTTCATCATCATCATCACAGACAGAAATACATCAGTGATTCACATTGATGCTTAATTACCACACAACCACGAAGAAGAAGAAACAAACTCTGTTTAGAAAGAGAGAAGAAGAAAATGGAAAGTGCGGAGAGACTTAATCACTAAAAATAGCTACGTCTATATTCAAACATACAACATCAAGGCGCCTACACCTTGCAAACAAACAACCGAGCTGTAAATGAAAGTAAGAAGTTAGGTTTCAAAAATGGTGGCGTTCTATAAGTGAGAGTCTTTCAACCTCGAGTATCACAAAGGTGCATGCATGTATCGACCGTGTGTATATACCTCTTGTGTTCCCTGAAGCTGTATGCTGCTAAAAGTACAGTGTATTTCCCGTCGTATGCTCAGTAACAACAGTAACACTGACAGCACAGAAGCATGTAGAACTGTACACAAAATACAAATAATTCCACGAACAGAACAAATTTATTGGGTTTCAAGACGCTGACAATTTGTTAGTGAGAAAGCATTTAATTTCCCCCATGTGGAGACAGTTATTCTCCTTGCAGGATAAACGTCAATTCATTTCTAAACGTTTCCGGCTTATAAATTACAATTTTTGTTGTCATTTCATGATTCCTCCCTCGTACATGAAATCTATGCTACATCCAGCTTTAAGAGGAATTGCACAAACTCAATGAATGTTAGAAAAGACGGAAGATGATTCTCTCCTGTAACAAGCATAAGAAAATATAACCCAAGAAGTAACGAATGGACGCCGTGAACTGGAACAAAGGTGTACTTGAGCACGTCAGCAACGACAACAGCAACAGCAACTCCACGTGATTGGATGGGCAGAGCTCAAAGTTGCTTCACATGATTTGGACAAAATATTCAAAGATAGCTTTGAATATGGTGTAACTTAAACATCTTTAACAGGATCTCTTATTCTACCATCAAGCTACACGCTTTCGTATATTTATATGTTTGCGGGGCTAATAAGCCTCATAGCTTTTATATGGGGCTGTGTTGGCATTAAAACAGAAGGGGACTTTAGAATCATTTTGGTACTGGGAGCATCTACTTTAGTGTCAATCGCATAAGTTTTTTCAGTTACAGTTTCACAGTTAGTGAGGGCACGGGGAATCTATGAGTTCACCTACGTGCTGACTATTACAGACAGACGAATCGCTATTGTTTTATTGTTGCCAGAATCACTAGTCTAATGAGATCGATCAAGAAAGCGTGTCCTTATTTACATATTAAAATGACCCTGTTTGACTTTCGCAGTCAGTTACAGGCGACTACTATAATATTAGGCATATTACTATCAAGATAATGGAAAATAAGTAGAACATTACATCACTGAGTACTCAATTATCCATATGCGTGTGGCAGTTAGAACCATAGCGTAAGAAGTCAGATGATGTTTTGGAACTCACCAGTGGGGAAAGGTGCAAGTTAGCAGAATGAACCAGTCAGCTACAAACAAAAACAGTGCATGATTAGTAACTATTGCAATTAGGTTCAATTCGAGTTGAACTTTTCAAGTAAATCTGAATAGGATATAGGTCAGCTGAGTACTTGTTAATTATCACACCGCTCGTATCAAATATGGAGCAGATGACAGGGCTTACTGGCTCCAATTAGCACCGTGGTAACAATTTCTATTTTGTTAGAGACAGCAATTTGGTGTACAGTCCCGAGAACATTCGGGCTGCTGTGCAGTACAATTAATTATCAATTTCCAATGGAGACCGACTAAGAGCCATGAGAACATAACAATGAATCCTAAAAGCTTCGTTAACAGTTATACTATCACTCACTAGGCCTGAACGGATTTTCTTCAGCTAACATGTTGTAGATATCCTGAATAGGTGAAGGTGCACTGACCTCAGAAAATGCAATTCTCTCATGGATTCCAGTGATAACCAATATTATGTGCATCCATCCTCTATATGTACACTGACTGCTACACCTGGCTTAGAAAGCTCCGGTTTAAAGACGAAAGTGCTTTACACAACGCATTACATATCCTAGGCTTTACGCTTTTTCAGTTGCATTATATCCTGATTGTTGATCAGCTCATAGTTTTTATGAGGATGCTTTATTGAAAATGCATTCGGATACCCGACCGTCACATGGTAGTGGGTTCTTTGGGATAACTGAACTTGTTTGTTCTATCTGGACACCATTGATGGCAGTTGGCCTCCGTGTAGGCTTAAACCAATAATTTTTCAACTGCTGTAGAATTACAGTAGAGCGCTGTGCTGAAAGTAGCAACAGGATCCCAAAATCTTTAAGCTGTAACGATCAATTCATTATAACGAGCTTCTTATAAAATTTACTTGTCATGCTTGTTTGACTGTTTCATAATACTTGCCGTAAGAAAACCAGCACATCAAAGAGTGTGAACTTTACTTATCTTCATTCGGACACACTAGACATAAAATGTAGATTATCTGTTCATCACTCTCTTGCCGATCAGACAACCAAAGATTTTCCTCTGCTCTCTTATCGACTTAGTCTAAACAACATAGTATATCTTCTATAGATAATCATCGTGATAGAAATAATCAACCCAGTTTAATTTCCCTAGTAGGTTTTACAAACATGAATAAGAACCGTTTATCTTATCTGTTAACAGACTTGTTGGAGACACAGGGTTGAATGAACTGTGGAGTATTTCGTACACTTCAGCACGATGAGAACAAATGTGTGTGGAGATAAACAATTTGTTTGTTGTAATGAGGTTGCCGTTATACTGTCGTTCGTTATGCTGTTCGCACAAAGGGTGACACTTCCGGTCGAAACATTTTGTTCATTATATTGACAGTTTTGTTGATTGCTGTCCGTTGAAACGACGCTCTATCATACGGTCTATATGATTTTTGATTCCTTCTTAACACAGTCCTGTACAGCGTTTGAACAAGCCTATTCAAATAACAAGGTTAGTCTTATTGTGTAACCGATACTACCACAATCCAACTTGAAACGTCAGTCTTGCACTAGCTATGGCTAAAAGGTAACATAGTGTCACAATTTCTCAAGATGTTTACCCCACAGTCTACACATCACTATAGGTGTTACCCTTGTGTGGGTTCATCAGTTACAGCAGAAAGTTAGGAACAAGTTTTTACTGATAAGTCTTCATGTTACAAGCTAATACTCGTGCCATTTATACCACCGGTTCTATAAACATGCTGTGTAAACCAGTAGAAATAATGTGCAATCAAAATATTGTGCAACTGCGATTATTTAGCCGGTGTAACTTCCGCAATAAGAGATGGACGGATTCCGTTCATAGTAACCACGTGTGAACATATCACACTTCACTTTTATCATTCTTGCCATTCCTGAGTAAATAAGGGTATAGATCAGAAATACAGTAAGGTAACAGTTCGAACAGCGTTCAGGCCATCTGTACATGATGAATCTAAAGTAGACGAAACCGGCCCTGCAGTGTCATAAACTCACCACGAAATATTATGTAATGACTTTGTTCACGGGCTACAGTTTTTCTTCAGTTTTCTAGACAACATTTTAATATGTCTGCTGAATAGCGTATGTAGACAGTGAATTGTTCATGCAAGCGTGCGAAAATTATGTACCGTACACGTGATTCAAATATCTTGCAAACTTACTGCAAGACATGTGTGAACAGTAACATCGCCAATGTTCGTACGTTGATTGCAAGCTTAAACTGAATCACGCCACGTTGGAGTCCAGTCTAATTTGGACCACAGAGTTAGGTTGTATGACCCAGGATAAGCCGTACACCCACAGGAGATGTCACGACGACCTGAACGCACACGAGACTAACGGAAATGAGACAAGTAGCCGGGCTAAAAGTATGCTCCAGTCTTCACATATATAACTATATGAGCGTATGATAGTGCGCTGATCCACACCAAATTATTACGGTAACTTGTGTTGAAAACCGGAAGCGGCAGTAGATAACAAATTTGATTACAGTCTACTCGGAGTTTCTGGAAAGTCTTTTTACCGAGAAAAATTTTCGCAAGAAGATTCAAAACACAAATGGGTAGCAATAGGTCAGGTCTTATCAACTTTGTCTTTCAGCCTTAAATACACACCTTGAGGACCGTAATACTGTCACCTTTAGTCATTCTCCAAGCCCACAATAGACATCAACATGAGATACGGATAATTCCAAATAGAACGGTCAGATTTATGTGATCGGTCTTCTCAAGTTCACTGGGTCGCAGTGCCCTCTGACCACTATCGCCAACTTTGTTGTGTTGACGCAAACAGGTCTATTTGTTTAGTCTGACATCTACACCGAAATTTACAGGTCACGTGCTTTAGGATTTATCGTGGCCGTGACGCAAAACCACAGATTGATCATGTGCTTTAGTTTACTCACTCTAGCATGTTCATACTATCTTGGGCTGCACCGTAGAATGAGGCGGCTGTGAGATAAAATAATGAGAATTCCCACAAAAGCGAGAAAGTCAACAAATCATTCACATCCGAACATGATAGTTGTTAACACTGCCTAAAATGGTGCGCTCATCAAACGAATTCGCAATGTTAAAAGTCCGTTCATATGATCTGAATAAAAAAATTAAACTGATGTTACCGGTAGTATGACAGATTGTGGTGTTGATCCTTTGGACGTATGATGTAGGGTAACCTTACTGACCAATATTTCATTTTTGATGAATACGGCAGTCCTCATACCTTGGCATTTACCTGAATGGTAGACCGACCCCGCTCAGAAAATGATACGCTTTGAGGTCAGATAATTCGTTTGTACATGCGAAATAAAATTATTTTACTAAAGCACATATATGACTCATTTCGTAGATGAATGCAGTAACAAAATAGATTATCGCGATAGTACTATTTTTTCGTTTGTTCAGTTAACGTTGTATCCATATAAAATGTTGTTTGCCATCAAATTCAAAAATCAAGGACGGAATGCAAAATGGGCCACAGTGACACTGACAATAACTGGCAGACGACAGTATGAGTTGATCGGTCATTCTACCGGCTAATCTTGAGCTCTTGGTGTAAATTACGTTAAAAAATGCAATGATTCTATATAAAAACAAAATTTGCACTCGCCGTTTTAGCTGTTATAAACTGAACATCGCTCACATATGGTCACGGCTTTCGTACATAGCTGAACGTTTGCATTAGGCCCATTAAAAAAGCAAGAAACCTTAGTTATCCTTACTGATGAGGTTCAACGACAGTGCTCCAGCTGGAAGTTTACGCTTGGTCCGTGTGCATATGAAGCAGTGTGCTGATTGACCACATAGCACCGCCCAATTGTACCCGTTGTGACTACTGTTCAGTTTATCAGATCGCAGCGGGACGAGCTACCGTGACTCCCCTGTTAACTCTATCCACTACTCATCTGATCAGGACTTCTAGGCTGAACTGAAATAACCTTTTCCATTTTATTCGTTGAAACATGTTTTTGGTGGTTGATGTTTGATCGTGGTAGGTTTGCGCATCTCTACCGCGCCGTAAAAGGAGTAAAACTGGGGCTTAGTGAGTTTTCTCCTGAATAATATGATGTAGATTTTGTGAAAGGAATCGGACTGGTAGGATGTCTACTTAGAAAATCAGGCAGCTCAGTTCATTGCCATTGTAAGCGTGTTATCTTGGACGTCAAACGCCACCTAACCTACAGTTCTACTTCTGTGTACTTTGTCCGCAAAACTCTGGTCTGACTGTTATAGGAAGAGGGGAGATTTTGGCCCATCAGGAGGTGCGCCTGCAGCAGACCAGCACATCATAGCTGTCCTTGGTCAGTGTCACATGTGCAAACCTCGCTTCACTGTCATTCAACCAGAGTTTGAAATTAACCCACGCACACATCCAAAGTGGGCAGCGCGCGCGCTCAAACGCAGTCATATGACCAAACGTTCATATGCACACATTGTCAACGCGACTCGGCTAACCAATCGAGAACAAAACTTTCCAAAACGACAACAACGCTTTCCATGCACAGTCATGTCTGCATTTTTCTCTATTCCATCCCCTTCAACACCTTCGTAATCTTCTGTGTTCCCTTGATTCTGGTTTTCAGTCTTCCCAAAGCTCATTGTCAGACGTCACCTCTTGGCACAACTTTATACAGCTTTATTACACACCTGTTTTGGGTACTTGCCCTTCCCGATATTAGTGAATACTTCACGGACGTTTGGCGTTCGTAACAACCCATTTCTGACTTGCGCGCTACTTAGAGAAGTATCCAAGCCCTGATAATATACGAATTGTGAATCGATATATTTTGTTGTTAAGAAACTGACGGCACCTAACAAGGTTGGGGGAAATGAAGGTCAACAGAACGTCTATCCGTGTTTCACTTCAACATTCGTTGTTTCTATCATCATTTAGTACGGCTTATTCATTCATTATGAGGGCTGTAACTATGTCCACACCATCACCGAACGTCTGTTTCGGTGCGCAGTCTGGAGCTTACCCCTCCCTTTCGGACGTATTACCAATTATATCACCATACATCAGGTCCATGCACGTCAAAATTGTTTTACTCATTGAAACGAACATAATGCCACTAATGAGATTAAGAAGTATGCATCCCAGTCCACAATACTATGTTGCTGCTGGTGTTGACCTAGTTAAACAGCGTTATTTATCTTCTCATGTCTTAACCAATTTGTTTTGCCTACCCTCCTTTTACTCTCACGATTTCAAGTGCCCTCTCAAATACGGTATGATATTGCAATATGACAAATGTCTGCGCAATTTCTTGTTATTACCTCTGTTGGAACACTGAATAGTCTTCATTTGATTTAGTCAGGTCACCGTTTTGTGTATGACGTGGACGGAGCAAAGGTTAAGTGAAGTGTTAATCACAAAGGCCTTAATCATGTGACACTCAGTTCATGCTCGGAGCACTGTAGATGGGGCCGGGCAAGTGTCGACGCGTGTCCTGTTCTCAACATGCAAATGTCGTGTATCACCGTGACGGTACCACAATAATTCGGGTTGGCCGTATGCTAATTCACGGCAAATTTACTCACCTTTTACGACTAACTTTCCATACAGACATTTCACAACAACTTTTTATGGCCAAGCTTATGTTCTAAAGCCTTTGGATCAACCGTGTTGTCCTGATTAATGAGAAATTCGTCGCTTCTCAGTGGCTTATTTACGATTTTTTCTATGAATGCTTTGCCGTCCCTTGATTAGTCAACTGCTTACGACTAATCATACTCGCGTGCTATTGGGCGTCGCGTTGTTCTGAGACGTGTAATCATTGTCTTGACCATACAACTGATGAACTGTGACTGCAAGCTGTCTACCGTTGTGAACGAATCTAGAAGTTTTTAGCTGAGTACGCGTGATCACGTGGGAATTATTTGTGCAATCATTACAAGACACAAAAGAAATTCAACTAATAAATAACATTCGTTTATTAGGTGAGATACGGTTATGTTACTAATATCTGCTATTCAGTTGAATTGACTGTACGATTTTGTCGGAAGTGTGTGACGATTTTCGCTTGAGCTGTAAAATCGTACGTCGCACTATTTCTGCATAAATGCTTAACGAGTATGCTCTAGAAATTACCGGTCAGAATTAGACTGGAACTAAAGGTCAGTCAAGTGAATACGTGTATTCCGTGCAGAATAAATCATATATTTATGGGAGCAATGTATAACAATCTTGCATCTGTGACATCATGCTTTTCTAATTGTATCTAATGGGTTATACACAGTGCATTTTTCTCCAACATCCGGCCATCAACACACGTTTACTCGTTCTGGAAAAATCTAAACCAAATTGTTATTAATTTCCTCGCCAAACTAAAGGTTATGCACAATAAGACCATTCCCACTGAAATTCTTTTGGCCACGCACGATCACTGATTCCCTTTGTAGTGCCTTTGAACAGCGCGCTGATATTCAACAGCAGAGCGTGATATGGAAGAAAAAGAATCGTATCTTATTTCGTCAATTAAGCTTCGGACACTCGTCACCTCGGACAAGATGAACTATACAAAAGAGTGTTGTTTCATTAGACAAATTTTCAGTTGTGTAATTTCTTGCCGACGTTTTTTCTGTGGACAATTAGTACCAAAAGATTTTCATACTTTACAGAACTTTTCGTGGAATAAACGGTCATCGAAGGACTCAGGAGTTTCCCATTTATGATAAACATAAAGTTCACCTACTTTTATCAAGTTTCACACGTTGGGGTGATTCTCTCAAGAAATGGCTAAAACATACAGTGACTCCCAAACCCGTCTAGCAACGTCTCGTCTGTTCAGAGTGCAGCTGCTAATAAGCGAAAACCTGTTTTTTTATAGAATGACGGGTGTTATACGGCCTAGAATACAGAATGAGAAGAACCTGCCTTTACTGATCGTGTTTGTAAGAAACCAACATGATTGCTCGTCCGTCTTTGGACTGTCGATTGGCCGATCCGACACCCAACTCAGGGGTGTCTATGCCTGATTGGACGTTTTACAAGATACGCTTTCCAAAGAGCAACTTGCTAAGTTGCGTGAACGGATGTGTCTGGTAGATGGAAGCAATAAGCCAGTGTATGCTGCCATCATGGTTATTTATAAGACCTCGTTCATAAGGTCGTTTAAAACAACCGAACTTCAGTTAATCAGTCCACCAGTACGGCATTGATGAAGTTAATTAGATTATCGTAAGAAATAGCACACTGCCACTCAACACAACACAATCAAACCATTCCACAAAACTTTGGGTAGCCACATGATATACTCTACTCCGAAATTTGTTGTATGCTCAGCACTGTTAAAAATTGATCGCAGCTAATTGCAGTAAGGCAGCTTTTTCCGGATGGCTCTCTTTAGACAGGAACTTCATAGGTTATACGTTCTACACTTTAAAGGTCCACAAGGCAGATTTACGTGAATCAATATGCTCTTTCTTTGAAGTGATTCTAGTCCAAGGTGTCTCATGGATATTCTTTGGTATCGTTTTACTAAAACGATTGGAATAAGCGAATCACATTGATCCTGCAGAATGACATGAAAACAGAAACGCCAACTGGTGTCCTGGGTGTGTTAATATAGTGAACATTCACTGTACACCACTGAAACATGTAAATGATTGTCGAAGTCAAACTGTACGAATGTCAACTTTCTCCCAAGTTGTCCAGGTTTACTGTGCTACAAACTAGCATTTGGTGAAAGATCCCGCTAAAGAACACGTTAATGCAGACATCCCCAAGGAATTGGGACTTTAGTGATGTATTCGTTCCCACTTTTTGACCGACCATTTACCCATACGTAAACATAGGGCAAAAACCTGGCGAAAAGATTATCGATTGCACTTAAGGTAGTATCTGTGTCACCTGAGCATTCCTCATACACGATTACGATTGCGTTTTTCAGTCCGCTTTTTATTACTATTTCTTTTTAACCAGGTTCAGATCAAATGTTTGTTCGACCGCGAAAAAGAAAGACTAATAGTCACTTGACTTGACTTGGAAGCTGAAAGCAAATGTGACAACAAAACTGCAATAATCCAGCCTGCAGTCAGATAACGCTGAGTCTACAACTTGTGTGACAGCCCCCATAAGTTGAAATGGATCCACTGGAGAAAAATCTGGACTTTCGCTACATTCAAACTAAAGACGGAATCAGCAACCATATGAACAACGATATATCCAACCGCAGCCGGGCCACGAGGCCACATCGAAAGCTCAGACATTTCACAGTTTATCTTAGTTACCCACTCAACGCACAGTGTAGTAGGAAGTACACCAGACGACTGCTCGAGCATGAATTCTCAAGCAGTGCGTGCTTGAATTTACCAGCCCTGCACCAATTAGCAGTAACACGCTTCCATTGCCCAACAGAGACGTTAGTGATATCAATATGACACAGTGAATTGGGTGGATAACTGAGTCCAAATGTGTGATTTTTATACTCCCGGCGTGAATTTGTGGCTCAGTTGCTAGTTGCTCAGTTGCTATTTCCGCGTCTGGATAGCCTTCTTGGGTCCAGCGTTTTCGCAGCTGATTCTCTTCTTAAGTTACACACATAGATATATACATATACACATACACAAATACATACATATGTATATATATACATTAATTTACATATACAGATAAAATTTTATTATTGCTATTCATTCTCTTCAATATATCTTTGAACAGAATTGGAGAAACGTTATTTTTGCACTTGTCTGCTTGTTAGTATGATACACACAGTCAAATAATACTCACTTACAAGAAGGAATCCCATAAACTAAATTTGATACGAAGTCAGTCTTCGTCCATATGTGTAGACTACTTTGACTTGTAAACTACTATACCGTGAAACCTTTTCTGCCATATGATATGCAAGATGATATATAGGCACTAAAGTTGACCAAACCTTTAATTGGGTAATCGCGACAGCAGAGTTCGGACTCTCAACAGTGTGTTTCGTAGGTGAACGTCATTTTGCTGAGTTACCGGTCAAGTTTACTTAAATAACACTCAAAAAACAATAAACTACAAAACGTGAGCTTGAGATTCTAGAAAGACAACAACACTGTCAAATCAGAATCTTGTTAGCTATGCTGGTTGGGTTAACCTAATTCTGATTATAGGTTAAGAAATATAACTCTGAAGGCAAATCTCGTGAAACAGAAAATATATAAAAATGAATGTATGCCTTAGGAATCTATCAATAATAGGCGCTGGTATGAGAAATTACCCTTGATCATCAAATCTACAGGCACCGAAGATTCGTCACAACTGGATCATGAATGATTAGTGAAACTGTACAAATTAGTCCTGTAACATTTACCGATTACATCTGGACTATTGAGACAGTTATTTACATCTCACTGCATGTGGTAATCGTTGCTCACTTGATTGAACAATGAGCAAGGTCACTTAACAGAGAGCGTGTGCAGGCATGTCATGGCGTGAGCTGAATGGTAAGTACATCATACGCAAACATGAAGTGAACGCACGTAACGACAATTTACTCCAAATGAGTACCCTGGAATTGTGTTTAGGTCAACTTGCCAGTATGGATTATCGAATAACGTGACATTATGGAGTAAAACTACATATACAAATTGGTACAGAAACTGATTGACTTTGAGTTCAACAAATCGTGGGTGCACTTCGGTTTAGCCGAAAAAATCCAGCCGTCTTTTTGCACAGAAAGTTGCGGTCGGCTTCTCATTCCTACTCAAAAGCGAGAGCAGTGGTGAGAATTGCACGAAAAAATCTCGTGTCACAAACTTTAGTCTTCAATTTAATCCGAAATCAGCATACTTCAGCTAAAGATAGATTGGTTTTTGATGAAAAATAGAATGAATGAATTTCGGTTGTCTTCAACGGTAATTCCACCTTCACTGAAGACTGAATGAAAAACAATTAAAGTAATAAAGAGATGACATTAAAATTCAACATTAAACTCTCAATGAAATCAAGCAATGGATGTACAGCACAGATGGCCGGCGTTACTGACCCTTTCCACAAGAAGTTACAAGCTCGAAACCTGCACCTTCTAAATGTTAACGGCTACGAGTAAAACGTGAAGGGAGAGGTGAGAATACCATTACATAACCATCCGATGAACATGATCGGACTATTATTGCTTGTGACATTCTAAAATCTGATTATGTATTATCCGCACAGTTGGATGTTTGGATCGACCGAACTGTTAGTTTCGATATTGGGATAACCAGTGAATGCTACACATATTTACTGGTCCCAAAGTGTCTTTATGATAAATAAACGCCATTCAACTATTACTCACTACTACAATAATGGTAGTAAACGGAGTTTTTTCCTTAGAAGATCACGATAACTGAGAGGGGGTCTGGTGTTATGTTACGTTTATGATGGTGTCAATCCAAACGTGATCGTTCAGTTCTACTGAAAACAACCTTCTGTGCAATAAATCACCAAAAATTTAACGATTGCTACAAAGGATTCTCGAACTAAATCTCGTCCTATGGTAACACGTTTTCCACATATTTTAACAACTGGCGGTTTTCACATCTTTTGTCATTATCGATTATTACATTGATTGACTACTTGTTTTTGTTGAATGTAATGGGTCTTCCATATGCACAGTGTTGGAAAGTTAGTCGGCCCAGCTATATAACGTATTGTGATTGCCCTTTATAGCCGGGCTAATGGTCATACAAGTGTCATGCAGCGTTCATTCATCTTGTTCACTGATAATCACGGTCATTTATCGTTAGGTCAAGGAACAAATTACTCATGTCGATCAACAAAGTCGATGGTTCTCAAAGTAATCGGATAGTCATCTGAAGAACCTATGAACCACATCATCGGTTTGCCCGTTTCATGTGCATTGCGTGAACATAAACCACAGAGCAGTACTAAGTAACAACACGGCGGCTTTGCAGAAAGATACAGATACACTCAAAATATATTCCGATAGAAAAGTTTAATGCTACTTTATTAGTTTGTCAACATTGGATTGAATGACCTTGGGAAGATGTCCCTTATTCCTACATTCAGTTATGTGAAGTTTCCTTCGAGATTCCGAAGTGGGACGACTTCACTACAATCCAGCAGTGATAAATTTGTTTTTGAAACACTATAAAGCGAGTCCTAAACCTTCTCCATTCTGTTGGATAGAGTTCATGGAGCTCTGTCCGTAACCAAAATAAATCCTGCGATATTTGGACTTGGGTTTTCGCTTGATATGCCTCTTTTTTTTAATATGATCAATTCTTTAGAAGATACAGTGGTGTAAGCAGTATGTGTTTGATGGTAAAAATATTTGTCACTCATCAGATATTTATGCCGAGTCGGCAGATGCTGAATAAAGAACCTAGAAGTTCACTACGATACAATTGCTGTCAAAGGATGGCGTATCCTATAGAGCATGCACCAACTAAGTTGCACGCCCCCTGATCACCAAGTTGACGTTCATTTTATAAACAACATACAATCACAGGTACTTTGGTGAATTCCCCGTAAAACTCGTACTTTTAGTCTACTGCGTTTCATGCTATCTTTGTTTGAACTGGCATCTCACGTATATTCGTCAAAAATATCACAACCTTATTAGTATGCATTGGTTTCTATGTACATCTTCGACTTTCAAAAAGGATTGCAGAGTTACCCAACCCATATTTGGGTTATTGCTTATGTAATCAGTTTGAGTTTGATAGTATATTATGTAGAGAACTAATCAAAATTGAGCGGAAACGAATATGCTGACTTTTCACGCATGTAGTCCATCATCGGCTTATTAAATCTACCGCACTTTTTCAACTAATAATCAATGTTAGTGCGATGAATGGGGGTCATACCTGCCGAACTCGCTCGACCGTGATGACCACCGAATTTGGATTGAAGACTTTAAACACACATGTACTCAGTATCCCGGGATTATATCGCAGTTGGGATATGATTGCCCACTTTGTAGCAGAATTCAGCGTAATATACTATTGTAATGAGATCTGTTCTTGTTCATTACAAGTGTCTGTGAATAACGTTGTCACGTGACTTGGAGCATGGGTACTCAAAAGACCATTATACCTTATCAGTGAATCACAATATCACTAACCTAGATCGGAACTTTAGAATTCAACATCAGCATGTGGTGTTTTGCTTTGCTAATCCAAAGATCTGAAACTGGAAAATTCCGTTTGTTCCTGTATTGTAATTTAACTGACTGACATATGCAAACAAATAGCGTAGAGTAATTTTGTTGTTTCGAGTTCTACCAGATTTTCATGCAGTTGCAAATTCACTTCCTTACAATACGCAAATATTTTTGATAGATAAGCGACGTCGTGTTTGTTGGCTTTTAATTCATTGGTGAGCGAAGCATTCTGTTCCTGTGGGAATTTTACTTAAAGGCGAGTTAGTCACATTTCTTTCAAGGGTAAAGGTACTTTTATATGTGATAACAAAAATTGGAAATCTTTAGCCTTATCAAGATTGATCTGCTGACGTAGTTGTAAACACAAGGTATGAGATTTTATCTCGCTGATTACAAGACTTGTCATTTTAAATTATGCGTGAAATCGAGCACTATGATTTTTGTTTACAAGTTGTCCTCTGTAAAGTATGTATATGCATTATGCCCAGGTTCTTACAGAGATCGATGAATTCGCGATAAGAACCTGTCACCGCCAGTGTCCTATCAGCTAAACAAGTGAGACTAATTGTAAGCTATAATGTTTCTTTTTTGACGAATGGGATGACAACACGAGACACTGACTCCCCCCGTTGTATCTGTTTCAGACTGATTTGAAAATAAATTACTGAATCAGATTTCTGTCTTTCATTAACCGAACGTGGGCAAAGAGAATACCTACTTTCTGACAATATTGACTTGTCAAACTCTAAAGCAAATTCAGTTATCGTTAGTATGCTGTACGATGTTTTTTATCCAACATGTTTAGCTACCTCAGCTGTTGAGTACTGATGTGAGTACTGAGAGGAGAGCTTTGACAATTCCATGAAAGGATTTATTAAAAAAGGTGTTCAAAAACCTTGTTAGCTGTCAGAATAAATTCTTCGCGGATTGTTGGGGCCCGTTCACATTTAACAAAGATGAAATGTTGCTTTATGACAGCAGACCGTTACCGGTTTATTATGAATGGCTAACAAAATATGCCACAGTTTAGCCCGCCTGTGTATGTTATCACGGGGGAGCCGGAGATAGGCTAAATCTGTTTTATCCAATTTTGCTGTTTAACTATTCTAAGTGTTTTCAATATCTCGAATAGAGATTTTCTTGCACATCACTATTCTTCGTGATTCGTGACACAGGTATGCATCTCTATTTCACATACAATATATTTTCAACCTTTTTTCTCATTTTGGAATAATTCTGTTATCTTCAAAATTGTTACTGAAACAACTTTAAACTACTTTACTAGTGTCTTGGATACAGGACGATGCAGCCGGAACCCTTGCTAAACCTAAGTATGATAAGTACACTGTCCGTAAACCCAGCACTATCTATAGATGTACAACACAAGCGTTCATGAAAGCCCTTAGTTGACTGACCCTCATAGCAGCTTGCATAATCAGGGGGTACCAAGCGATCGACAGAAGCATTGCGGATAGTCAGTTATTTAACTAAGGAGTCATGTTGACGAGGATCAATAAAACCGGCTTAGTACTTTTGCACTGGCAATTACATTAATGATTTGGCGGGTATAAATGTTTCACCTGCATAAGCTATTGATTAAT
Source organism: Paragonimus skrjabini miyazakii (assembly GCA_014338405.1). Lineage (NCBI taxonomy): Eukaryota > Metazoa > Platyhelminthes > Trematoda > Plagiorchiida > Troglotrematidae > Paragonimus > Paragonimus skrjabini miyazakii. Next base: position 88,714 of record JTDE01001235.1, read on the forward strand.
GCCACCCAAAGTACACACGCCGCCCACATGCGCTTTCAGGATGCACATGTTCGAGTTCACACTTATGACAATGTGCCAACAGCGTGCGCCCAGTGTGTGCATGATCATTGGGACTGACGTTTCGATAAGCAGAACAAACACAGGCTATTATAAAACGGATGCCCGTTCCATGACCGAATGTATCGCACTAAATAGCTGCCTGGGTCACGCCAATCAGGGCACAACATCCGCAGCACTTATCGTCACTACAGCTTCAGAAGCGTTTAATTTTTAATTACCTCTATCTATGGAGAACAGATGTAACTGAACGTAAATCAACTCGATTTATACTCATCACCTATTGGATTTTTACGATGTAAAATAAAATGGACGAAAGTATACGGGTTTCATTTTCAATCAATTATGACGTACCCTCACTCATTTAAATTACACAGCCTAGAGATGATTGAGCGCGATTTCAAAATCCGCCTCTTGAGGAGAAACTTAGTGGCATTCTGCCGAAGGACACCTGAAACACCAAGCTAACCAGTTCACCATGAACTACAACTTCTGCATATAACACAGCACACGAACAAACCAGCGAAATACGGAATATTTTTTGAATGCCAGCAGCTGTCAAAGTGACTCACACTTCTGAAAAGAAAGTAATGCGTGAACCGATTGCGTCTTAGCGCTATGTACATCTGATGTTACTGCTTGATCTAACAATGTTCAGACAGAACACTAATGCCAATCGATCGTCACATGCGCTCACGCCTGTGCAAAACGTGGTCAGTGTAGCAGACACTTAGACGCAGCCTGGTTCATAAATAGTTTTTCCATCACTAGCTAGCATGCCAACAAAACGTACACGTTTCGTACGGATAGACAGAACAACCATGACGTATCGTAAAGGTAACACTGCAACAATGAAAAATGTCACAAGTGGTGTTATGGAGAGAAAACCGTGAGATAATCATAATAAAAAGTGGAAGCTGTTGTTAATTTGGGAACAAAACTATGAGCAACCAAGGAAATATTACGCCCACCGATACAGTCCGTATCTGGGACCGAGTTGGCTCAGAACAAAGCGAAGTGAGTACCGCAAAAATCACACTTAGCTGATTTAGTTGGAAAGTTTCACGGGTTGAATAATTGCCCGATGCTGTCATCGGATTGTTCAAGACAGGGCAGTTCAACCTATACGTAATAACTGTAACCACAATCATCGGTTGAGATATAAGATAAGAAGTACCCGGTCTGGAAGTCATGAAAGTGCACTGCTCTCAGATTCCCAACGATCAGCAATAAGAAAGTATTTCGAGTAAATTTTATAAAGTACATTGCTAGTAACAAATGAGAATGAGTCGGAATGACACATGCCTCACATTTTGTCCGTCGTATTTTGACGCAGCTGATGCTGAACAGTTCGGTGCATCATGATTTTAAACAAGCCATAACCATATGTTAGAGGAGCGCTGACAATACAATGTCTCGTCAAACACATCGATGGATACGCACAGCAGTTATAGACATGACACAGTGAACAGCTAAAGCAGTTTCAGTCAATTCGTTAGAGCTAAGAATCTTTGTGACCGACCTTCAGCACTAAACAAACCACATGCGATGGGTTGTTGGTCAATTGTACACCACACTGTGGTGCCGCAGTTTAAAAGAACTCGGACCAATATTGAAGTGTGTGCCGAAAACGGTGCACCTACTGATCAAAACGGTCGAACGAAAGGAATAAGTAATTTCGGGACACATAACCAGTCTCGTTCCAATGAGATGGAGTCACTGCCGCAAACAAAACAGCAGAACATGAATGCCACAGTGGAACGTTTGATAGGTGGTACAAATTAGAAAGTCTAGGCGTTGGATTGAATTCCGAAGTACTCGTAATCCATTGCCTGGAGATCACGCAGATCGTTTATTGAAAATCGGCCCCAATCAAGAGAGAAATGAGCACTACTACCGTTACCGGATTCGAGCCCAGAATGTTCCAATCGCTCCTGTTTAACTCTGAGCGATCTAACGGCATTCACGTTCTATGACTCTCCGCAGCTATCAACAGGTGAGCACAACTCGCTTGATATTTGGGTGCTCAACATTCTTGGAAAGTTATTTTGTATTGGGTAGTGTTTCCCTTTATGTGGACAAATTAGCAATTAATTTTCCTCATTTATTTCAATCCAACATGGTCGAATGTTTGACTGGTTTAAGTGATTTTGTCAGACTGAAGAAGGTAAACTGAGGCTGTTGTAAACTTGTGCCGTCAGAAAAACTGGACACTATCCACATTTTCACAAGGTACATCATTTCGACTGACTGGACACCATTATTTATCATAAAACTAACTTTTATAGCCGCTTTCATATCAAATGTCAACGTAATACGTCAAGCGTAACTGTGGCGAGTTAAGCAGAACAGCTCATTTACCAAACCGTTACTGATGCAATTCATACGGTTCGTGGAGTAGGTGCCGAAAACTGTAACTTACTCTAAACAATGTTCCAACATTGATCAAAAATCCTGATAGTGGAGTTGTTCAAAATTCACAAAAAAATTACCACTTCTCTCTGGACTACCGGACAACCTTAGCACCAATTATGAGCGACTGTGGTCGAACTTGTGATAACTGTCATACCAAATGTGAGGCGTCGATGGCCCATTGGCCAAAATACCCTGACTAAATAAACGTCCGCTCTGGGGACAAATATACGGCACTGATGAGACCTAACAAAAGTTAAACAGCTACTTAGTGTTCCCGGAAAGCAAAGGCTGCGAATCAATATATAAGCGCTGTTCAACCGGTTAAAATTCGAAGTCTTAATTATGAACTAGTGGGGCGGACAATCGAACCATACCAGCTAGATGCAGTTGCATAGTGAGGTATTGAAGCGATCGGAAGGGAACACGAGAAAAATACGTTGGAAAGTGATCTATCAACATCATCATTATATCAGTCATGAGCCTGACCAAAAGATACTGTGGCTCGGGCCGCCGCTCACCTCAACGATGACGTGGAATATCTTAGAAGAAAACGTTACTGAGGATGCTGAAAATTAATGAGAGAAGACTAACAGGAAGAATTAGAAATGGTATGGATACATGTCCGCCATTGACTGCGACACATCGCCATCTCGGATAGCGTCTCTAACCAACATTTTGAGTGATCACGAGGACCCCAGCCAGGCAGGCGACACCTACCCACTTTGCTCAATGAAGCAGTCAGGGTCTTCATATTTCGTGACCACGTTGTTGCTTGACCATCACGGGGTTTCACCCAACTGTTGATGGTCTCAGTATATAACGCCCGGTACGGTAAACGCTCAGCTGGCATACGGAATACGTGACCTAACCATCGCAGACAGTGCAACGCGTGGAAAGTAATCCAACGAGAAACGGTGTTTCCTACATACAAAATTATTATTTACACTTCTATAGATCCCGGCTTGTTACTATGGTCAAATGAGGTATACGATTTTTGTACTGTTGATGCACGTGTCACCAGTGTCCAGTTACTGAACAAGCTGTCTTTGTGCCACCCAAATTTTTCGCACTCAACAAAAGACTGGTGGAATGGACACCAAAAAAATGTGTAGTTTTACGATAGAAACAATTGATATCGGAGTCTACAATCACCAGATTTCTGTCCGTATCGAGAATGGGACATAAGAAAATGAAAACAATCAGTGTACAACCAATAGGTAGATAATACTATAAAATTCTATAATACAATGGGAGTACAATTTTTCGGACGTGTTGTACAACAGAACGGAACCATAAAAGGTGTCATGCACTTTGAAGCACCTACGGATATTCAGTAGACCGGTGGAGCTGTGAGTTGAAAGCAGACAGAAACACGATTGAATCGCGAGAAAAAAGAGAGGATCAGAAAGAAAAAGCAAGGACATAAACGAGCACTGCTTTTGTATGTTGATCCGTTCTTAGTCATGTGTACAGAACAATGACTGGACAGGTGAGATTACGAAAAAACCGGGACGATACACAAGCGACCACTTAACGTAAGAACAAAAAATAAAACGGAAATGCACCAAAGCATAGTTGGACCCAAGAGAATGAGGTGGAGAGAGAGAGGAGACTATGACTGAACCACTTATAGTCACCATCCGCAGAAAGAATACGATCTGTAACAACGAAAGAACCAAGAAAGCACAGATGTACCGACGATGGTGCCAGAGGGGTTTAGATGGGTTTTACATATGCAGAAAGTAAATCGATGTTGTGGACAAAAAGGACACTATGTTCCATACAAACAAGATTAACAGAAAACCAAGCTCACGGAGTCCCGGTGATCAGCCAATTTAACCGCCTACCATGCGTCCATGACCAAGGGCAATCTGTTGACGTCTCGCAGAACGAACTGACCGAATCAGGCGAGGTTGGATCAAGTGACCAAACTGAAGTAGTAGACAGAGGGAATGAGGCAGGAAGTGAAATGTCTGCCAACATTTGAGCGAGGCAGACAAATCCAACAAGTGGAACGGAGCCTGGGCATAGTTAATGGCCAGATTGGTAAGTACCATGGTGAACAGATCGTAGATATGCGCAGCCCAAGAGGCCTGGCGACAGAAGGTGCGCATTTTTCGTCGCCACATGCGTGAGACAAATGTGAAAAGGGCAAATGTGAGAAACATAAGATAATAGCCCGGATAGAATCCATGCCAGAATGCGCTGATGATAAACACAGGTAGAGTGCGTATGGAATGGGGCAGACGGTCGTAGAACACCTCGCGAAGCCATCGTGCCGTGGATATGTTCCATGAATCAATCACACTCTTTAGACTGAGAGCCGCCTCGATTTGACGCAAGTCAAAGTTGCGCACGTGCTCGTACATCGGTCGTCCGTTGGTTGGACAGTATCGAGTGAAGCCAACACCGGCACTGATACCACCCACCTCAGCAAGACCCCAGGCGAAGTAGTATTTTTGACGGACCAGAAACAGGGAGATCGTACAGTATAGAATGCGACGAAGCATCGGCCACTTCTGCGCAAATCGAACATAGAACGATGAAGCCAATAAGAAACGGATGAACGTCAGTTAAAGCGCCAGAAACAGAGCTGGTTGATAGACAATCGGTTAACAAAGAAACTATGAGTGCAAACTGAGAGTGCACACAGAATGCCTGAAATGTCGTGAAACAGGAAATTTAGTAGAAGCAAAAAATATTTGAAGCAGAATTTGTGATAAATGCCTAATCATAATATCATGCGAGATAACTTTGAGATTACTATTCGAAAATATTTCGAATAGTTTGTTTTCACTTCGCAAATGAGACAGTTAGTTGTTAGGCGCACATGTGGACCTCGATTTATAAAAAAAATCACTTACTCAACCTTTGAACAGAATAGTTAGAACCCAAAATCTGCTGGATACAGACATTTCATGTAGTCCACTCAGTAGCGAATGGCTACGTGAGGTTTAGTACGTTTATTGCAGACACGTAAAAACTAATACTACACCATCACAAGCCAACATCTTCTACCTTCGCTTGCTTCGGGGGCTGTATTCCGTGTGGTACAGTTGAACCCATAACAATGAAAGACAGAGCATTGCTTTTGGGTAGGGATCGACTAGTATGCCCTGCTCATTCACTTCGAAGCGGAAAAATACATCCAGCATCGACCATGAAGTGAATAACTTTCACCAAATTACAGGGCTGTGCAAGACAGTTTTGGCACCCACAGCACTAAGAAATCTCGTAGTTATTTCGCGCCCTTTTTTGCACTACACGATTACGATTGATCGCACTTAGTTTCAAGCACGAAAACGTAGTAAATGTTGTGCTCGGTGTTTTCATGCACGACAGATAGGGAACTGTTTCGAGCATCTCAATTTGATAACCTTGTGAAGATGCAAAGTGCACGCTACAGTGTATGATTACCAATATCCGCTAATCGACGAAGCTCGGAGCTAACGATTAGCGATCAACCCGACATCCACCTTGTTTTAAATTTATCCAGCGACACAGTCCTCCAGAGTAGACAGACTTTAATGAACTGTTCTCACAACATGTCATACCAGTGATGGTCAACTGCAAGTTTCATCAACTGATGAGTGTATTAAACACTAATAGATCAGAACACGGAAATCACCTAAGTCTTTACAACCAAATCATGTCGATACAGCCGAAAATGTCAAGGAACTAGCAAGACCGTGCTGATTTGTTACCTTACACTTGCTGTGTGTGTTCAAAGCTTATTGATTGTATTCTGTGGTAAACGTCCTTATCTGAATTCATTCTGTTATCGTTTTATCAACCTGTCAACACGACACACCTGGTGTTATTGGCCATTTGGCACTGACAAGCGTCAACCGGTAAGCAGCGCTCATCTTTGAACTGTTCTAATCATGAACCCATGAACCCAATTTGTTTACACACTGAAATTCGGTCTTCCCGGGATTGATGAAACACGGTACACGCATATCTACAAATGTATATAACAGTGCGGTCAACTATTCTCAGGTAACGAACAGCACCACCAAGGTAGTTTTCATTGCTCATTTTCCATGGAATGTTGGGACCATAATGCCCAGGACCAAAACTCCACAAGATAAAACAACTCACGGGCAGAAAACAACCCATGGATTTTTTGACTGTCTATCATTCTGTCAACCTGTAGTTGACATTTCAAACCACTGTTGACCCAGTAACGAGTTTCACCTAACGCACTCTCTTTCATTGATACGTTCAAGTGGTCATCTTAACTTTGTAATTTTTTTCTCGCTTGCCCTTCATCGTTACCTACTGTATGGTCTATAAATAACGCGTCGTTGAACGCACGCGGAAATCTGTCCTAACAGGATACCCACAAACTCGCTCACCATTCATTTTCACTACTCCGGGTGGATGAACACACAACAATCCCGACTGATTAATGAGTGCAACCTAAAAATGGTCCGGTCACTTGCTGAACACGGAACAGAGGCGAGATCAGACAACTGGTTTGGTCTCGATAATCCACAAAAATGCCCCGATCTGGTGATCTGCTGACTAACCGGACTCGTGACATTATCCGAGGAGTGAACGAAGCGACCTCTCCAAAACGAACGCTTCTACCTCCAAAAATAAAAGCCCATGGGATGCGCAGGCATATGCACATACGTTTCATGAGTATTGAGCATGTGTGAAGTAATGGGGGGGAAATGATTGATCTGAGCTTTATGAAGTGTGGTCAGTCCCAATTGGCCAGTGGATATGATGTGATCAAATGGTTTCAGGTTTTAATTGGTTTATTTAATTGGCGTGATAAGCACTAACACGATCGCTTCACAGACTACTTGTAAGACTAGATGAGTTTGCCTGTTCTAGTTGGCCAGATACAATCTGACCTGATGTGTCAGATGACAGAAGGTCATCTCATAAACATTGGCGTGGACTTGGTTTTTAGGATCATCCTAACAAAAGCGTGGTGATGGTAGACCATGCAGATAATACAGGAATGAAGCAAAGTGGTTAGGTTCTTTTTGGAAAATGACTGGAATGCCTCGTAAACTGCTAAGCTACTCAACGGAAGTCACTGTCTGAAACCAGTCACCAGCAGGTTACCTTCAGACTCTGATGCGCCTCTTATAGTAGTAACAAGGTGAAGATGAATCATATATATATATATATATATATATATATATATATATATATATATATATATATATCGTTCACTGCTCAGTGTTTGCCCTTTTAATACCTTATATATATATATATATATATATACTCGCTTACATGTTGTTCTCCCCACTGTTGTGATGGACATATCTGAAACGCAGAGGTTGTGACGTTTCATCAAGAGAATGCTTCAAAACAAACATCCAAAAGAGCTCAAGAACTAGCCCAGCAGAGGATATATAAGGGCCAAACGATGTGATTAGCACAGAAACAGACTGGGGCATAAGTCGATGAAGATTCGACATGTGAGCCGATGGAAAGAGTTTATCCCAAAAGTCCTTTTAAACAGTAGGACTCATACTAACAAGTGGCTTCAAACCGGATAATCAGAGCACATCCAACGTCTACATTAGATTAGTCTATCGATGGAAAGTAGCACAAGGACGTGTGCTTGCTATGACGCAAAGATAAACACTGACAAAAGGATAAAGTTTTGTCAAGTGAAGATTAAGGAAGACTGGAATGAAAACGAGTGCACTTATTTGACTATTCAAGATTGTAGGAGATAGGGTGCAACTATTTACAAAAGGTTCAAAAGCCGGAGGAAAATATCCGTATCGCCAAATTCTCTGTACCGGACCGGTATAATTTAGGATGGAATAAATTTGTAGTTAAGAGCCAAATAGTGTTCACCCATAGTTAATCGAACCGCAAGACTGAATAAGCACAGAATGTGTGAACCGGCAATAGTATGTGTCGGCCTACTTTTTGCACACGAGTACTAGTAAAAGTATTTAACACCTGGGTTTTGTTATTGACCAGGAGAGTTATAGGCCTGATCCAGAGAAGACAAAAGCTATAACAGGATTGCCTCCCCCAACAACAGAGATAAGACTATCCTTAAATTGTCTCTAGGCCTGGTAAACTATTACAATAATCGTGTACCTCATATGCATAATGTTAGCGCACCAATGAATGATCTACTTATGAAAGATTGTCCCTTGGTGTGGTCAGAAGCCAGTCAGAATCCGTTCGTACGTATCAAACAAATTTTGACCTCCAATAAGGTTTTAACTCACTATGATCTAAAACTGGAAATAATTGCTAGTGCAGATGCATCACGGTACAGCATTTCTCAATGGTTCACAAAAGACAGTCTCACGTTTCGCGCAAACTAAATTCGACTGAGAAGAACTACAGCCAAATAGAAAAAGAATGGCTCGCGCTCATATTTGCAGTTAAAAAAGTTCACAAAATCTTGCACGGATGGAAGTTTACGTGATATACAGACCACAAGCCTCCCCTGTCCATTTTTAGTACAAAAACGGTACTCCGGTTCACACTGCCAATCGATTACAGCGATGGGCTACGACGTTACTAGGATACAGTTTTGAAATCCGGTTCAAGAAAACATCAAGTTTTGGGCACGCAGATGCATTATCTCGTCTCATAGCAAAAAAGACAGTCGCAAGACCTGATGAGGATTTAGTCATTTTATAAATATCAACAGATGACGAAGTTTACAAAAAAATTCAGACTCACTCAGTAATCTACCAGTAACTGCCAAAATGGTGGCGAAGAAAACAAAGGAGGATGCTTTGTTACAGCAGAACGGTTAGTCAACTCGCTCAATAGATGACAGATTAAAACAATTTTTTCATCGTAAGGAATTACTTACCGAGTGTTTGATGTTAGCAGACCGTGTAGTGATTCCAACGGTTTTACAACAGCGCGTAATAAGACAGTTACATTCGGATCATCCTGGTATTAGCCGTATGAAGCCGGTGGCTCGCAGCTACTCACATAAGCCAGGAGTCGACAGTCAAATCGAGAATCCGGTTTGATCTTGCAGAAATTGCGCAATGGCGGCAAAAATACCCGTTAAATCTGAACTATACTCATGGCCCAAGACTGACAAACCCTGGTCCCGTGTGCACCTTGATTCTCCGGGCCCAGTGAACGGACTATTCTATTTATTAGCAGTCAACGCACACTCAAAGTGACCAGAAGATTTCCTCACGCGGATGATCATAACATCAACAACCATTTCAAATCTTCGACGATTATTCGCTCAATTTGGTGTCTCGGAAGTTTCAGTGACGGACAACGGACAATAGTTCAGTTCAACGGAATTCCGAGCATATCGTGTCAGCAACTGCACTAATCACGTATTTACACCAGTTTGTCACCCACAGTTTAATGGCCAAGTGGTAAGATTTGTAGATACGTTTAAAAAGGCCTTACAGAAATTGGAAGAAGGTAAAGTAGAGGAAATGACTGATGTTTCCCTAAAGGCCTAACGCTCAACAACTAACCCAGAGACACTGAAACAGCAGTCACCGGGTGAATCATTTCTGGCGCGACAGTTAAGAATTTTACTTGACGCTACACGGCCAAAGATCAATCCAACAAAGAGAAACAGGCCGATGGAAGCGCAGTTCGACAGGCATCATGGAGCACACTATTGGATCGTCTCTTAATACGAGCTAAATCGTTTGCCCCCAGAACCG
>JTDE01001235.1:103441-119793 GCA_014338405.1 Paragonimus skrjabini miyazakii
CCGGCATCGGCATCATAAACAAATTCATTGATGCTGTTCGTGATCGCGTCCACCGTTGAACCCGGTTTGACGTTTGAATTTGCTGATATCAATGTTAAGTTGCGCGTTAGTGTTTCGATTAATTTCAGTTGAGCTGCATCGAATTGTGCCTGTTGCTGTTGCAGGATCAGTTTCATTTCTTCCACTGAGATTGTCATTTTCCGCGTGGGTTACGTTTGTAGCACACGAACTCGCCAGTTGTTGGATCGTCCCTTAGTACGAGCTAAATCGTTTGCCCCCAGAACCAAGAAGAACAATAGGTGCGGCAACAACGTTTATTGGGAGGATGAGACGAGTCAGAATTAGACAACAGAGGTTCTAAATTTATAGGGCGAAGTAAGTACCATACATGGCCGAGAGTGAACGCGAGAAAACAGTTCAGATAACGCACAGGTGTTCGGTCGTGCAGCTGCAATCTGATTAACTGAGTGAGATTGCTTAACCGAGTGAGTTTAGATGTATCAATTCCCTCGAAGCCGGATCGATCAATTGATATGACGTGAGTTGCTTTTGCTGCTTCGTTAGGAGATGCATCTCCTAACACACACTCCAAATATTTCCGACCGGGAGATGCAGTCTATGTGCGGAATATGCGTCACAGTGGGGAAGTTTGATTACCAGGTGTAATTGTCAGTCGTAAGGGTAATGTCGTCTGCCGAGTCAGAGGTGAAAAACTCATCTGGACATGTCATGCCAATCACTTGAGACAACGAGCTGATGATAGCCAAGAATACAAACAGACCAACAATCAATTACCTACTGACATATTGTTAGATACATTTCTCGCTAACGTCAACATGCCAAACACCCCAAATCATCTATGATCTAATCATGTTCGTCAACCAATCAGACGTTCGAGTGATAAAACCCCGGAAAACATTCTAATGACGTGAGTAACTCGCATTTGTTGAAAGGTGAGAGGTAGCGGGCGCGTTCCTACTGTAGAAGATGGTCGATGTACTTTTATCCTATCGCCTGCTTATTTCACATACCAGCCGTTGGTGGTCTGGTTAAATTGGATCAATAGGTTTCTGCTTTGATTTGCTGTTTTTCAGACTGGTCATGTTTATGGGCAACATGACATTCGTTTTGTGCTATGAAGCCATGCCAGGAGCTCGGAAATGGTGTTTCTGTGGCTGGTTCGAATCCAACCGAAGCCCTGACTTTTCACAATTGGGTCTCATCTAAAAATCATGAATCTGCCAAACTACTCATTAGTAATACATTCCTTCTGGTCACCCACTGAGTGGCAGAAATCCAGTGTATGAACTCAAATCTCGTGTCCTGGCAGACTTATAACAAAATCCTCTCCTAGAACTATTTGAAGATGTTAGGGCGCCCCACTATGTGACCGGCCCAAGGGCGCCTACGTCGTGAGAGCGAAGGAAAAAAATCACTCGACTCAGACCGAACCAGCAGAACTGTTCAAAATCGGTTGAGACTTTTTTATACCGCTATATACATGTTTGGTCCTAACTGTTTCTCATGTTGGGGTGGGGATGTGTGTTCATGACGTGCCTTATAAATAACTTGTACTTGTCGTCCTACCCCGCACACGTTTTGTAGCGGAACAAAGCTTCTTATTTTGAACGCGTCTTTTGGCTTGCCTTGGGAGTGATTACGGGAACAGTCGCGGTACTATTCGGGACCGAAATTTTCGTGTGAATTATTACCGGGACGAGAATCCGATTTTATCGAGCGTACCACTATACCGAGATCGAACCAGTGTACCGTTTAGGAGGGTTTACAACAGAAGATTAATACAGAGCAAAAGGTTGGAGGATGTTTCACAAACAGACCAAGTAAATGACTACGCAGAAAAGCGGGACATGATTCAAAATTTAAAAAAACGGTTAGATCAAAGTCGAACTATCACGAGATTCAAAACATATACACACTGACATTATTAATAAGGGGAGAATGAGTGACGATAACATCAAGCTACCACAGAATACGAACAAAGTGAACAAACTAGCAGACTGAGAACAGATGAGTAATGACTTACGACAAATTCCGCGTTCAAGACGAATTCGAATGGAAAGTAGGGTGACACGTAGGCGGATAAAAGACCGGCTGCAATGGTTCGCAGCAGGGCGAAGAAGAAGTAACGCCAACCAACAGCAGGGAGCTGATGCTTTTCATAACCTTCGAGATAGGCTTGATATTCGGTATAGAAAATGAACGGTCCGACAGACACGCCATGATAACAAAGTGTATAGGCGAAAAACTCTACGAGACCGGGTAATTTATCCACAGCATGTTCAATATGACTCGGCAACATGCGGGTCAATGTGTTCGCCTGGTCCGAAAACTCAGACGATGGTGGAGTTACGGAGCGCAGTCGTTCTAGACGATCGTTAGCGAACGTCACATGCTCGGAAAGACTTCGTGCTGAACCATCAGCCAGAGATTTCAGACGTCGAATAAGTAATGAGCTAAGAGATTTCATGGAGACTTGTGCATAGTCCATTGGAGTCATATCACCAGATGGCGATGGAGAGATCAAGCGATGCGGGACCGGTTCCGGTTTATCTTGTACATTGAAGTGTTTTGTCGCTCGGCGTCTTCGCTCTTCTTGGCGAATGAGACGGCCATCGGCCAGATTGAAGGCTAAGCTGGACAGACGCTGTGTTTGAACCATGACAGGCCCAGATATATCTAACGTATAGCCCCCATAGTCGTACTGAAGTCGACAAAGGTGAACCAAGGTCATGTAGAACATAGACCATACAGTGACCAGAATGGCAGTGGCCTGTGAGTGAGGGAGGAAAAACAGCAGTGCATACGCTACCGTGCTCTGTAACAGCAACACGCGCAACTGATTGCCGAAACAAAAGGAGACTAACAACAGACCGAGCATAATCTCCACGGCAGCGCGCACACGCGGCGAAGTCCGATGTGGAGAGAAGCGCCGTCGCATTAGCAAGTGGCCGAATGCCATGCTGAGTAAACCGCAAAGCACGTAATTTATCTGATCTAGTGGCACGTGCATGAAGTCTGAAAGCGGTTGTAAAACCTGCGAACCTCGATAGAATGCACCACGAACGCGTTGCGTGTCTTCTATTGGCGCGTCCACTCCCATGAACACTTGACTGAAATACCGCCAAGTGAGCATGACGATGGTATGATTGATCCTCAGATAGTTGACTCACGAGACACACTGAAATGCATGAAAAACAAGCGATAAGAGACAAGCTAGTCATATACAAACTGGGGCACTGCAAGTGTGGAGAGACTAAACCATTCAATTGACGCTGGTTTGAACACTGCATGGTCACACAAGGCGGCACAAGATCATGCATAACCACATACACACGCATCATCATTGCAATGACCTTGAGATTGACCCAAAGGTGATGTGATTTTGGCCACCGCTCGCCTTAACAGAGACGCAGAATATCCAAGAAAAAACATTACTAAATGATTAAGAATTAATAAAGGGAAACTAAAGAACTAGAAATGGTATGGATGCGAATATACCATTGATTACGATACTACCACCTCAAATACAGTTGATAGACAACAATTTGAGTGATCCCAAACAAACAGGCAGATTATCAAAAATAATCGTGTGTCAGAGGTTTTCTCCTGATTCACTTGAAATTCTGGTGAGATTGAAGTAGAATCCACGCCATGTGAGTACTGCACAGATCAATGTAGACTCATTGTCATGTATTACGAAGTCCTACTCCAATTCAACTCCAAATATGAATATAAAAAAAGTTACCAAAAGTGAAAATCAAAGCGAAACCTGATAAAAGAATCCAATAAACTCTCAACGGTCGACAGAGAATCTACAACTTGCTGCAAGGATATGTGCAGTCAGGTGTACTGTATTCTCCAGTACGAACAGGTACGTTAAATTTACAAACTTCAATCAGGTTACGAAATCCGTTATGCAGTTGAAGAGATAAAAAGCGTGCAGATGGTGAAGGGCATGCTTCTTGTTGAGGTAGCAGTTTACTCCCCAACATCTTTCGTGTGATTGTATCTATCATCCTTCGCAAAAGTATCCTAGTATCATGATCGACAACAAGCTGTGTACGGAAGAAATGATACTCAGATATTTGAATCGCTACTGGTAGAATGAGCCAGATAAGAAGTACATGAAATGTACGAAACGGAACGGTGAGGACTTTAAGAGAACGATTGTCCAAAGGTTGTAATCTTGTTCGGTCCGTAACAATTTCTTCGATGGACAATTTGTCCCGGGGATAATTTGATCAGAAAATGGTAGTTGCTATGCAGAAATATGAAATACGAACGGTGTTGTATGAGTGAAAACCATTTTCGATACCGTATCGTCGATATTGTGTACAAAAGCACATGACACTTACTGACCCTTAAACCCAAGTTCAATAAACTTTTTTGTTCGGTTAGTATTTCTTCATCATCGCATGAATCAATATCCAAAGGGACTTGGTGCAAACGACCTTAAAAAGCTCATGACATTCATGCCCCAGGCTATCTTTTGATAGGGTGTTTCCTATTCGTTCACGAGGTAAGAATAATCGTGTGCATGTCAAAACGGTATAAATTCAAAAGTGGTTCTTTGGCACACTAATTGCAAGCTAATTCAATGACACCAATTAATTTGGTAACTATGATCGCATAAAATTATAACTTTTGAAGCGGGCTTTATTTAGCGTAGAACGATTTAGACAAGGGAGTAGATTTCACCGGAGTGAACTGCCGACCAATTGTGTCGCAAATTAATTGTTTGATTTCAAGTTACAAACGCTTTGATATGGACTGATTGAATTTAGATGTTTTCTTTACACACTTACACACACAATTTAGGTCTCACCCTCCTTTTTTTACATCCACACCAACACTGCTCCATCTCTTTTTTACTCACAATGGCATGACAGTTAAACATTAGCAGCAATCGACAACATAATGTTGTCAAGAATGACGACGATTTGCTTCCCAAGTTTTTTGTTAATGGTCCAGTCCATCGATATCTAACTGTTCGGATGAACAACGAAAAGTTATGGAGAAAGTCGTCTCATTTTTTGTTACAACGTATCTCATAATGTTAAGTTTGTGTCACAAACCGGACGTACTTTTAACCACTCACCTCATCATAGACAAGTTACTCAATCGAATCGAATCGATCAATTTACTGAACAGGCGGCGAACCGATGTGGAGTAAACACGATCGCAGAAAGGTGACAATACAGTTTGCATGAGAGTCAAAAACCGATGCATGGGCTCACAAATACAGCCTGATAATGAGACTGACGACAGGAAACAACTCCGAACAAATTACTGACAATTAGGTGAGACGAACTGAATGAGGAAAGGAAGAAAATGGATAAGTTGTGTTTGTGAGACCTTACAAACGAAAATGACGACGTCCAATCTGTGTGGCAGCCTTGGAATTAGACTATCACAATAACCAGAGCCAAAGGACGCTCGGAAAAATATGTCACTGCAAAAGACTGGTGCTGCATTAACGTCGGTTCAACTCGCTCATCCTGTATTCAGTGTAAATCTAAAGAATCAAGTCCGGGAGGCGTTTGAGTGAAGGCCTTTGTAGTCCAGCCGACCAACATTAGCTAACACGAAAGTGAAGGACGTACCGTGCGGAAATAAATGAAATTCAAATGGTAAAATTTAAGCCAGCAAGTAGTATCAAAAGCCTAAAGGAAGAGAAGTTTCATTACAGGAGTATACATTGATATGGTCTGTATAGGACTAGGAAGATGAAAGAAGATTTAAATGTGTACTGAAAAATTGAATTAAATCTTCACTATACGGTGTGCTAACAAAGTTGAAGGACAGAAAAAAGTAGCAGGTTATTGCAATCCAAATGTCTGAAAAGGATCGCCATCTGTTTACCATGTGACAAGGGCGCTGTTTTTTTTATATAAAAGATATACAAACACATAAATGAATGAGACTAATTTCATCTAAAGCACTCAGTCCCTTCGTTGACGATTCGTGGTAAGTACGTTGATGATCTACTAATCCGACACAATCAGCGCGTTCAAGGTCACGTGTGTTGTAACGCTAAACGGTTATATCACCAAGACTTACTGCACCTATAGTTCCAAACACAAACGAAACAGGAACCTGAGTAACTGAATCGAAATGATTACAAACAAAGTAACTAAACTTGTCAGTAAACGGCAGTCATAGCCAATACATTCAAACTGAAAAGAGACAAATTCACAAACTCATAATCCAATAAAAATACTCATAGTTTATGTCATAAACCATAAGTGGCCTACTACTAACCAGTTCCAAACTAAAGATGGATGAATTATTAAACTCTAGCAGTTAGAAGTTGACAACAAGCATACTGTAGCACAGAGATAAAAAGTGAAACCAACAGAAGGGTTAAAGTTATGCAGTCACAACCAAAAAACAGCAACGGAATTGGTTAATTTGTTGCGGAGTATTTAAGTGACTGACGGTTTCAACAACATAGACTGTAGAAAGAAAATCTTGTAGTTACAAGGTTACAACATTACAGCCACCATCAAATCCACGCAGGCGGAACTGTATGTGTGTATGCAACATACGACAGTGTTCTCAAGCACATATATTGAATATACTTGGGCCCATATCCAGAGAACACACAATAAGTCGGCGGAAGCTGGTCACAGTGCCAAACTAATACCTGGCTAGATAAAGTGGCAGATGAAACACCTGTTCAAATCCAAATAAATAGTGAGGGGAGATCACATAACGTCCGGAGATATTCAGACTACTCTTTCTATCGCTCTACATGTTCGGTGCACACATTTTAAGCCACATTTGACAGTCAAGGATGAGCAATCAACAGTAAACACTACGAGCGCGTGAAGGCTCCAGACACTCTTGAGAGAGGTACCTACACAAAACCCCCCAACTCACATGACCAACCAGGTTAGTAATTTGAACAACTTATGCATCATCACAACTAATAGAGATGTCACTGGCAAAATTAAAATCGGTAGATGTCGTTTAGGACACCACTACAACCAACACATCCACTTTCAAAGATTGTTTTTAGACTGGTGATGGAAATCGCAGCCGATAAAGTCGCGTTAGCACTTACTCATCAATACATCAGCACGTACAAAGTTCAGGTGAGCCT
Organism: Paragonimus skrjabini miyazakii; assembly: GCA_014338405.1. NCBI lineage: Eukaryota > Metazoa > Platyhelminthes > Trematoda > Plagiorchiida > Troglotrematidae > Paragonimus > Paragonimus skrjabini miyazakii. The sequence goes on from JTDE01001235.1 coordinate 110,568, forward strand.
GCTGTATTTATGTCACAGTATACAGTAGTTCTAAAAACTGAGTAGAATGCCCCACGAATGTCAGTGGAAACAAGCGCTTGTTATCGTCAAGCGTGGGATCATTAATTTCAGTCTTGAGCCGTACCTCTAGGTACTATGGCTCCGGCTGTCATCGGTCCTGGTAGTACGCCACGGAGCAACGAAATAGTAAGTAAGTATAAATGAAAGAAGAACAAGAGAGCTATTACGGAGTAGAAGAGGGAAATCGAAGGAACAGCGAAAAATCAATCGACACCGATGCGATCAGGGCTTGAACATATCCGATTTTCTCACGATGGCACATCGTGCGCGCAAAAGATTGCCAACAGAAGTTGGAAACGATTAATTAGTTCTGATGGACTGCCTCACTCGTCTGCTATTCACATATCCACTGTACTTGACGGTCTTATTTTTTGTAAAAGATTAACGAGATAGAACGAAACATTAACGCTATATAATAGTCTCTAGCGCCAAGTTGACAGAAATAGCACCCATCAACACGGAAAAAATCCACAGAGAATAAAGGCGACTAAAGTCTTCGTAGCGATATAAATCAGACTTATTACTGGGTGATAATGCCAAACGTCAAAGTAATCTTTTTAGAAAACAGAAATAACGGCAGCCGTGCTCAGGGCCAGAAAAACAGACCATATGACAAAAGGATGAGTCAGCTTCGGTGTAGGCACAGTATCGCTATACTTGAAAAAATCCAAAAGGGTGATCAACATATGGACATGATACCTGAGCAAGCGGGGTACTCTACAGACTTCTACTTCAGAAGGTGGATCATTAATTGCAGTTTTGGGAGCAGTGATAATTTTGGAAATTGGTCGCGCACAACGCCAGTTGTATAATAGTTTAAAGAACCCCGCCCAGCATTAAGTGTATCTAGATAAGTTATATGTTGTACACTGTTTCACTATCGGATTACTTCGAAAACAAGGCTTTCTGATGAGCTGAAAGGGTGTTAGGGGGCTGTCAGAGAACCGTTTCCAATACGGAACCACGGTAAGACTATCAGATTTCGCCGCCACTCTTCACTATTTCAGCCGGCAAGCGGGCAATAGAAAGCAATGGCGGGTAAGTTTGTAGTTTACGTGCACAGTCATCCCGGACGATTAGTGAAACAACGTAGCGAGGGAACAGTGGCAGAGAGTGACTTAGCGTTACACAACTCAACTACGTGTTCGTGATGGCATGATACATAAAAGACGTGAGCTCGTTAACTTTGTATACTTGGGCACAGATTCTTGGGAATTTCATGTATTAGCTACCAAACGCCTTCTTCTTTTCACATATCTATAGACTTTGAATAGTACAGTTCACTTATATTTCTGTTACGCGTATGAACACTGACAAACAATTAGCATCGAGTGTCAAAACTTTACAATCAATGTCCAAATAAATCAAAGCCATATTGAGCAAGCATTCGTGATACGGATATTGAATACAACAACAGCAGACTATAATGTAAACCGGGGAGTTAGTGGTCAACCTTAGCTAACACAAAAGTGAATGTAGAAGGCTAATGAACGAATGTGTACACAACGAACAGAAGGTCGACGAGGACAGTAGAAACATTAACTGTCACTTATGAGTCAACAGAATCTGTACGTAGGCACACGTATACCAATGGATTGATGGAGTAAGTGAAACGAGAGATCTAACACAATGCTTAGCTTTGAAGGTACAATCAACATATAATGAGAGATATGTCGTGCTGTTAGAATCGACCAGTATGTCAAGATGTAGAGTGATGCGTCATAGAGATGTATGTAGAACCGCAACGAACAGTACATTATCAATCTGAATCAGCCAGGTAAATTACCGAATTGCAAGTGAATTATTGGTTGTAAACAACGTTATGCAACGTTCACATTCCAGAAGATAACAATGAGCAATGGGGAGCCCGACTCATTCCAATAACTTCGAACGTTCAGAATTTACCGTCTCAATAAAAAGTGTATCAAAACAGGCGTCGTCTGGTCGAATGAAACAGATCCACCCGCAAGTGTCACACGGTTCGCGATCAGGTTTCAGACAAAAAATAATACGCGAGAGAGGTGAACAATGACTGACCGGAACAACATATACAACTGTGTATTAATCAAAAGTGTAACGATGATATATGGCTCGATAAATTACAAAACCGTCTACAACATCGGGAACTTCTGACATAAACAATGGTACTCAATTTAAAAAAATTAAGCTAACTGGAAAGCTCGAGCAATTCGTAGAATACACGGACCAATAACAATGAATTAGTGTTCGGTACTGATGATCAAATAGTGTTAAAAAAACCTGTCTGAATTCATGCAACGAATATCACAATAGTTTAGAATTTAAAAAGTCAGCTAATGAGAATAAGACGATATCTTTAAGACAGCTGCTAGTTTTTTTACGGATTCCACGGCTCTTTTGAATTAACTAAAATTAAAATACAAACACAGCAAAAAAACAGTTATGGTCAAGCTACTGAATCCTTGATTAGTCGCCATCTCCAGCGACAGACTGCGTGAGTAACGGGATTCTTAACAATGCAGGGAACGAATCATTTTCGTACGACGTAATATATGTAAATTCCACGCTACAAGTTGAGAAGATGTACAAATACTCATGGCAGCAAGATGTCAACAAATGATGAATGACCACTGTGAACGGATACTCAATACCGTGAGTTTCATGATCACGAGATGTGCTTTAGCTGTGCAATCAAACGTAAGCTAACCAATCTAATGGATCACAGATACTGAGTAGACAATAATAAATAGGAAAGCGTAGGTACTGATATGCGCTCATAGTTAAAAAGTGGACGAAGTAGATTGCAGCACTCAGCTCACAAAAACCAGTTACGTACATAAAATACATCGTCTTCGCCTAGATTTCCTGCACAACCACGTAAATGAATGGACTGAATATACATTCATACAAAGTGAATACAGACGTGTTGTTGATGTTTATTACCGCACGCGTTACTTACGAATATTGGTTGCTATGAATCATCTGTCCAGCCAGCAATTATTACACAGACCGCGTATAACTCTGAGCAGCTTGACTGACTCCATACAATTTACCTAAGCAGGGCAAATAGACTGATAAAAGCGAAGGCGTCTGTCAGCCAAATAAAATGTGATAGATTGATGAGTCATGATTTAGCGTAGGAAAGTAACATGTACCAATAGAAATTCAGGGACAAGTGATTCAACAAGAGAGGAACTTTAATTTTCAGAGAAAATCTATACTGACTGCGTTAGTAAATCGTTGTCCAGCGGTGTACGATGCCTGGTAATGTGGAAGGGCATGTGGACTAGTTTGACAATTCATTTGAAAAAGCTAGGCTATTCAACAAGTATCCTTCAATTGTGGTCCGCGCTAACTGAAAGGCGTTAACAGATTCCATGCACGTCTAAGTTGTGCGAGTTGAATAATGAAAACCAGACTGTCTATTTTTGACAAACAGTGCACATTTACACTAACCACATTGCTACTGCATAATAGTAAATGAAAACAGAATAAACGCAGTGAAAGGGTTGAAGGAAACATAATCCCAACAAAAACGTTCACTGACTGTGATTCCGCACCAACTTTGATAGTGTGACAACTAGTAGGAAGCTGATAATACAATTCGAAAACAAAAGACGATGAAAAGCTTTCACTCTCCGAAAAATCACAATGAACTGACTGCCTGAGTGTCAAACACACGTAGGCTAGTATTCACAGAACGTATCGAAACCACCTAAACCGACACAAACAGACCAATAAATTATAAGCTGGTTAGACCTAAGAACTGTAAAACACTAGGTTCCAGTTAATTCGTTTGTTAGGACACTAAGCTCACAAATGGAAAAGGTTAGATATAATCCGGTTTTTGCTGCTCAGTCACCTAAATTGTAAGAGAAAACAACAGTTAATAAGGACAAATACCTAGATAAACTGTTCGATCACCCCCAACGAGTTCGCACCGACGCTCAATGAAGTAGTCCTTGGATAACACCATTTATCTCCTAGAGGCAACCAACAGTTTGAAACGACGAACTAATATCGCTACTCTACTCAGAACATCTCATGCATCCTGACAGACTAGGACAGTCAGCATACTCGACAAGTTTGGCAGTCGGTTATTGGTGAGCGATTCTGCATCATTGTCCACACATTCAGAAATGAGCACAGCCAGAATAGCTAACGGAGTACGGGAGCTAACAGTTGGTAGGGCAAGAGAACATGATGAAGTCATTCAAGAATTTAAAGTTTGAGCAAACCTAATGTATTAGAGACCGAAACAGCACACGAACAAAACAAAGTCATTCGCTTACAACCGAATAAACATAACGTTTTCACCGTTCGGAACAAACTCTACTGCCGACCAAATCTTTATAAGTCTTTTCCTATCACTGAACGCTAGATGAGGTGGCATAGAGCCCACGGATAACCATGCAGTTCAAACAGTAATAGCGTTGATTAGTCCAGTTACGCGAATGCAGATTAGAACCTTAATATAACTCTATCACTTTTGTTCAAAGTTCAGCAGCCTGACAATACCATCCAACTTCACGTACGACCCGACCCATGACACAGAAACAAATCCTTTCGTGTAAACAACGGGAACATAACGTATTACCAGCAGCACCAGTAATATAACAGTATTCCATAGTGAGGCAGATGGTGGAGCACACAAGTTGTGTGAACTTTCAACATGCATCAACTGACAGGAAAAAAATCAGTCAAACTGCTTTCACAAATTTTTGTGCAGGCCAGTTTTGTGCGAGCCGGGGTTGAAAACTGAACATAAATTGCTAGAAACACGAACATTGGCAGTTGTCGTTGACCGAGATGTATCTGAATTTGAAAAGACAGACACCAAACCAACAGTACAGCAAGAAAAGGATGGTCGGAGGGCCTGTTACGATCTGAATTTATCGCACACTTAGACCGGGATAGAAACGGCCTTCCATTTGTAACACTGAAAACCCTCTCTCAGTATCACATCCATGGTCATTCTTTAATAATCGTTCTCGCACTTTAGGTTTGCACATCTATTGAAAGTGTACATTACTCGTAATTGATTAACTGAGTGCAGAACAATTCGACAGAAGACGCTATTAGTTAATTAGGTTTTTAGAAGCCAAACGAAAAGGAGTTTGCTACCATGCGACAAATTAGTTGAAAGGGCTACTCAGAATATCCGTGAACAGTATGTAGTTGGTATACAAAAAATAGAGATTATACCTCTGATTGCTGCCACACAGAACACAAATTGCCACTCTGTACACAGAAGTTCGTAAACAGATGAATGAAACTAGAATTACCGTCCGATGCGACTGCGATCCAGACAACGAGCGCATCAGAATAGGCGTGCAGTTTTGCATCATGTGACGTCATTACAATAAACTGGATTTTGCTGCTAATGCTTTTTGACAATGAAAACTAGGTCGTAAACGATCTGGAAACCGTCAAGTGACCTATGCTTAGATGGGAACAGAAAGTGTAACAATGGTGTGGTTGGTAGTTAGCGGATTGTTTCGAAATCCAGGAGGCTGCCAAACAAACTCTCAAACATAAATGCAGTCGCGAAAATCAGACAAGAAAAATATGGAAAAAAATCAGTGGAATTGAAAGATTTCTATTGGTCGCGCCACCGCGCAGTACGGATGCAGATATGTACATATAGTTTTTACAAGATAATTAGAGTAACTGACAAAATCAGGAGCCCAAAACTGCCCAACAAAATTCGGTTGAGTGCAACTGAGAAATAAACCGCACTGACGGAATAGACAGACGTTCTACATCTTAATGCAGACAAAGCGAAGGGGTAACACCGCACAATGGTTTGAGCAAAGTTCAACCATTCGTGATTCCAGAAACACAGTCACTACCAGAAGCTTCTGTCGGAGGAGCGGTTGTCGGTGAACTTTTCTGGCCAAGGCGCTCGGAATCCGCAAAGTATAGTTGCCTGACGGCGGCAATAGCTTCAACCCAATCAGAGGCGTGGCCTGATGGGTCTTCCAAATAGAAAGTTCGATTTGGTACGCGTATGAAAAACAGTCTGTCACTCTTTGCCTCTAATGTGAGAAAACTAGACCATGGTACCTCTCCCTTGAGTTGCACTGAGTCCATATCCACATAGAACAAATGTGGACCTTCGGTCAACAAGAACATGCGTTTGCGAGCAAACAGACCACGTCGTTTGAACAAAATACCCTGTTTTAGGATCAAGCGATTTCTTGTGAACCGATGATAAGGGTTTTGCTGCTCTTGCAAAGTAAAATAATGTGTACGATCGCCGTCCGTGAGTTTACCGATAGCCAAGTTAAATTCACTGTACAAATGATACTTCTGATCCTCCAGATTAGCAGGTAACGTGTCCCAGCCAGCCGGAGCGATCGGTACGATATTTGGCACAAGTTCAGGAGGTGTCTGATTGGGCAATGTATCCCATTCAACGCCTGTGAAAAAGGGGTGTGTATGAAGTCCTGACGGGCCACCACTGGTGGGGCTGCCGAGGCGTTTCAGGGGATCAATAACTAGCAATCGTTGCACCAGGTCTTTGGCATCTGGATCAAACCCGTCCATGAATGTGTAAGACAGGTTGAATATCTTCCCAAACGTCTCATATGGGTGTCTGTCACGCTCGGGCCGGAAAGGAGATCGCCCAGAGATAAGCTGATACAGTACACAGCCCAAAGCCCAAAAGTCCATCAAGTAAGTCAAATCGGTGGAGGAACAGGGGTTCGTTGAACCTTGTGAACTGCCGCCATTGTCATCTTCGAAAGCGGAATGTGGTGAGAGCATCTCTGGACTCACATACTCCGGTGTGCCAGTAAAACCAGGTGCCTTCACTTTGGGGTCATTCAGAATGATTGCCGACCCAAAGTCGGCCAGTTTGATATGCATGTTGTCAGTGAGAAGCACATTTTCAGGTTTCAAATCTCGATGAACAATGGATTGGCCGTGTAAATATTCTAACGCGACCAGAATTTCCGCGGTATAGAACCGAGCACAAGGAATATCAAACGAAGTCAACCGATTCAAATAAGACAGCAGTTCACCGTGGCGAGCATATTCTAACACATAGTACAGACTGGAGGCATCCTGGAACGTACAATGTAGACGAATAATGAACACGTGGTTTGTTCGAGTGAGAACCGCTTTTTCCATTAAGACCGAATCTACGGCCCGATTGCGTTGGACATATTGTTTGTTCACCACCTTCATTGCAAACTGGGAACCAGTGGCGATCTCACGGACTACATACACAGTGGAGAACGATCCCTGGCCAATCTCTTTCTCTATTCGAAAGTCTGATGGGCGAGGAGGTACAGCCGTTCGCACAATGCTTGGACATTCTTGAAAATCTCCGGACATATGCAGCGCTAAAGAGATGGACAAGAACAAACGCGTAAATCGGATAGAGTATTAATACAAGTACCCAATAAAGAAGTACTAAAAACAGCCAACGGTGGCTGGGGCACAGTAATCAGTTGTACATGGACGAAACGTTTTTTGGTCACCGATATAACAGCATTTTAGACAAAATGAAAAGAACTGTAAGAAGCCATTCCAACGGTTGATCATCATGCATTTTCACCTAAACACATTGCTTGTGTGAAGCACATTTAGACCATTTTCACCAAGCGAGTTCAGACAAGGAAGAATCGGAGGGTGGAATGTCGATTCGAGAAGGAGAGCATCGCAGGACATACGATTGTCAGTTCGGGCCTTCGGATTCGTGGGAAGTACGAACTAGGAGCCTGATGCGGATTGTTCATCCAGATTCATCATCATCATCATCATAGACAGCAATACATCAGTGGTCCACACTGATGTTAAACTGCCACACAACCACGAAGAAGAAGAAACAAACCCTGTTTAGAAAGATAGAAGAGGAAAAAAAGGAAAGGGGGGAGACCTAATCACTAAAAATAGCTACGTCTGTAGTCAAACATACAACTTCAAGACGCCTACACCTTGCAAACAAACAACCGAACTTCAAGTGAAAGTAAAGCGTCATCAGCAAGATAGCTTCCTTACGGATTTCAATGCCCCGCGTCATTAGGTGCACTCACTCGGACAAACAATGACAACATTCACGCCACTGAGCTCGGTTAGCCGCCATCTCACCTAACGTCTCAAGCCACCGACTCCGTGAGTCGCGAGGGCTCCAGCCCGGGAGACGAACCCCATCTACAGTAGCCAACCCCTTCGTGAACGATTTCATTTGTCTACACCAGGTCATCTGTCCACCTCGTACCTGGCGACAATCGACCGCAGCGTCCGAAAACAGTGCTCGGTGTGGCAGACGACTAGTTGGCATTGTTAGTACATGACCTAACCATCTAAGTCTGTGCAAATGTAGTAAGTAAACGAAAGAACTCGTTTGACAATCAATGCCAAACACCCGCTCCCTAATGTCCTCGTTGCTTACTCGCTGGTGCCATCCGATACGAGCGATTGCACGCGGACATCAGTGGTCAAATACCTGAAGACGCTTCACGTCCTCGACAATGAGCGACCATGTTTCGCTGCCGTATAGTAATACAGCCCTCACGGTTCTATGATATACGCGACCCTTCAAGTTCCAGAGAGATACCTTTCTGTCAGCATAATTGCCTCAGATTAGTAAACACCGCTCTAGCCTTGGAAATACACGCTCCTATTTCATTCCCTACACCTCCGCCGCCGCTTCCCAGATACACAAACCGGTCAACAACCTCCATGAGTTCATTATGTAACATTAAATCTACGTAATCACAGCAATCTTGCAGAAGCACTTTGCATTTCGAGGCTGCAAAGCGCATTCCGAAGTACTTGGCAGAACGCGAAATAGCGTTTAGCGTTGTTTGTGTCGCTTGAACGTTGTCAAATAAAAACACCTTATCGTCAGCATAATCAAGATCAGTCAGTCTTTCACCAGGTAGGAGGTCCACACCAGCATCATTTGAGTGCCGCAGACAGTCCTCCATTACTTCATCTATGACGAAATTGAACAAAAGTGGTGAAAGGGGATGTTATAATATTTTGTGTTATATGTTTCATCCTTGAGTTGGTAATCGATTTACGTTTTCCATTTCAGCTGTCATGCGCCAATTGTTAGACGAATAAGGCCTATCATACGGGCCGCTTACTCTTCTCTGTCTGACTCAAGATTGTTCGTTTGTGCCACCGAATCTGATTGTTTGCAACAATTTATTCGTCTAACAACTACGTGATA
>JTDE01001235.1:137861-148696 GCA_014338405.1 Paragonimus skrjabini miyazakii
CACATGTTACTTGCCTTCGATTTTATCTCTTACTGGCTTCAAAATACCGTAACAAAGACTTCATTCAGAAATTTCCAGAAAGCTGACTTTCGCGCACCAAAGATATTCTTAAGTACACTCAAACTTGTGTCTAACTCAGTGAACACAAACTATCTTTCTTTTGAAGTTGTCATTCAAGAAGCCGGTGAAACGTTTGTTTCTGCGAACTGTGGAAGTCCTCACCTCGTTTACCGCTTCCGCGGAACATACGTCGTCTTCTTGATTTACGTTCTCGTTTATTCTGTAAGCAGAAACTAACGAGAAAGTCGGAGGATCTAGGAGCATTTCGATCTGCGTGAAACATATGCAGGCGTGAAATTCATCGACATACCAAACGGGCACAGACAAGAATCCTACTGGTAGCTAGGGGGAATAAAAATATGCTCTTCAAGTAAATGCGTCGCAAGATAAATGCTAAGGCCTCAGCACTTTCCCTGCGGCTTCCCGACAAGGAAGCTTCCTTCAACCCTCAGGTGGTTGCTGAGATTTTCCGAGAATGCTATCTGGCATTCTACAGTGTGGTCCCGGAAACCAAGTAACCAATTCTCCTGAGGAGAAATATCCAATGCCCACTCCTAACAGCTGAATTCTCCGTGCTCGACTTTCAGGATCTTATGCTTAAGATCAACCCTTATATTGCAATATGACCAAAAGGGATCCATCCACGGATTCTGAAAGAAGCGGCCCTTGGTTTGGCGGTGTCCCTCCGTGGTTTGCTTAAACGAACACTTCGGACCAGCACTCTTCCGGTGGTTTGGAAAGAGACCATTGTAACGGATATACTTAAGGCAGGTGATCTTCACTCCCCTGCTGGTTATCCGCCGATCAGCCTCACCAGCAGCCCCTGCAAGGTGATGGAGCGCCTATTTAAACGCGCCATCCTTAAGCACTTCTTCTCGAGTAATCTTTTCTGTTCTACACAACATGGCTTTCTTCCAGACCGATTATGCATAACCGATAAGCTTATCTTCATACACAGCATGGCAGACGCCAAAGACACTGGCCATGTCTGGGATGCTATATTTTTCGACTTTGCCAAAGCTTTTGGTCGTGTCCCACACGGTCCTCTTGTACGTAAGCTAGAAGCCTATGGGATACAAGGACATGTTCCCCGCTGGATTACATCCTTTCTTGATAACAGGACTTTTGGGGTAAAAACCGGATCGGGCCTTTCTTCTCCTTCTCCGATCTCTGCTGGAGGTTCTCTAGGATCAGTACTCTGTCCGCTGTTGTTTCTAATGTACATCAATGAATTTCCCGACCTCACTTCTTGCAGTACCCTATTTTATGTTGATGACTTAAAAATCTGGAATGCTTCTGATCCTGTAACGGGCAAGCGAGAAGGCGGGAGACATAGCTCGGGTAGGAATGTTTATGTAACACGTGACACCTAACATACAGATTAGGGAATGAAGGTGTACATACTGATTAGTCTCTTTCACGGGAGTCTGTCAGTGTTTGATCAATTGGCACGACGTTGACAGTATGCTCTGTAAGACATGAAAAAGGAGCAGGTAAGACAACCGAAACAAAATGGCGTACGTCGTGCTGACTTCGATTTCCCGCTATACTACGCCCTCTTTAATCAGGCACTGTCCCGGTGCTCGTGGTATAACGTTCGAGATCTCTACCTCTGCTCTTATCTCTGGTATCTCCTCTGATTCCTCTGCTTCCGTTTAAATCTCGGCCGGTTTTAGTCGATTGAAGTGTACGATCATGGGATTTTGACAACTATCTGTGCTTCGAATGTAACACATTGTATCACTGAGCACTCGTTCGACAACGAAAGGACCTTTCCATTCGTGATGTAGTTTAGCAGGTACTCCGGGGATGGGACGTCTGTATGTAGATAGGCTTTGGCTCCAACTAGCAAAATAGCTTCATGAGCTTTCTTATCATAGTATTCTTTTTGACTTCGTCCAGCTGCAGTTAAATGCCGGCGAGCCAATTCGTGACTTCTGACAATGGTGTCTCGCAGGGATATGGCGTACTCGGTGGTTAGAAGAGGCAGTCTTCCTAGATAAAGTGTTTGCAAGTCCGATGGAAGTCGAAGCTCTCTACTAGTCCACATGAAGCTCGGCGTTTGGTTGGCGGAAAAGTGAACAGCGCTCCGATACGCCATCAAGCACTGTGGGAGCACATCATCCCATTGTTGAACATTCTCTACAAATGTTTTTATCGAGCCCTTCTGCGTGCGGTCGGTGCGCTCAAGCAGCCCGTTTCCTTCCGGGTGATAAAAGGTTGTTCGTGTTTTGTCTATTTTTACGAGCCTACACAGTTTATGCATAGTGGCACTCTCGAAGTTGGAACCTTTATCTGGGGGCAACTGTCCCGGGACACCCCAATTGCAGATCCACTTGCTAAAAATCGCCTTGACAACCGAAGGGTCATCAATCGCCGACAACGGTACAACTTCAGCCCATTCCGTGAAGTGATCAACCATTACGAGGATGTACTTTTTTCCCCGGCGTGTCTCAGGTAGCGGTCCCGTTAGGTCGATGCCAACGACTTCATTTGGCTATACAGTCTGTACTGGTTGTAACGGTGTTATTTAGTGCGGAACTGGGTTCCTAAACCTAGCACACGATGAACAACTGCGACAAAAATCGGCGACATCCCTGCGCTAATGAGACCACCAAAACCTCGCCCGAGCTGCTTCGTCCATTTTATTTTGTCCCGCTTGTCCCAATTCTCAGTGGAGGTTCTCTAGCACCTTGACCACTTTTGTCTGAGGAACGGCAATACGTCTAGTATAAGTGGGCCCATACTGTATGTAAAAGATGCCATCTACCATCACCAGTTGTTCCCAAAGGGCTCACAAGCATCGAGTCTCCCAACTGCAGCCTGCAAGCTCTTCGCCCGTCGGTCTGCTTCCACACGCTGACACCCTTTCATAAATCAAAATAAGCTCGGAATCATCCGTTCGCAATTCATCCCATCCTTTTGTTCTGCTCTGCAGACTGATCAATGCCACATGTTCTGTGGTGCAAGAATGACAATACCCATGATGACGGGTTGGTCTTCGAAAGAGGGCATCTGCATTCCCGTGCTGTTTTCCTGGCTGATGATAGCATTCAAAAGCATACTCCTCCAAATACTCTTGCCAACGGGCAATCTGTTCTTCCGGGTCGCGGAACTTCCTTAACCACGTTGACGACCGATGGTCAGTACGTACCACAAACTTCTTACCCAACAAGTAATGACGATATTGTTTTAAAATGAGCACTAACGTTAGCATTTCCTTCCTTTTGGTGCACTAGTTTTTCCTTCGTCTATTTAAAGATCTGCTTCCATACGCGATAACGTGTTCTTCTTCTGTTTCATCTTTTTGGGACAACACTGCTCCGAGACTGTGGTCGCTCGCATCAGTGTCCAAAACGAACTCGCCAGCTTCCATGACAAAGTCAGGGAATGCTAGTATTGGAGATTCGCACAGTGCCTTACGCAGTTGGTCAAAACTCGGCTGCTGCGCCTCCGTCCATGCAAACTCGCAGTCTTTTCCAAGTAAGGCGTTCAGAGGTTCTTCTATCATTGAAAAGTTGCGGACGAATCGCCGATAGTATGAAGCTAGACCCAGGAAACTCCTCAACTCACTGACCGTCAGTGGGATCGGTCACTGTTCCACCAAGACCGTCCTGACGCGATCTGTCTGACTGCCTTCCTTGGATATAACATGTCCTCAAGAGAATAACCTCCTCCTGCATTAATCAGCATTTAGCCAGGTTTAGCTTAAGACCAACCTGACGCAGACGATCTTATATGATTCGTAGGTTCGCGAGGTGTTCGTGGGACGATGGCCCGTGAGCGATGACATCATCTAAATATACCAAACACTTTTGAGACACCCGGTCACGAAGTACTGATTGCATTAGGCGTCGATATGTTGCCAGGGCGTTCACTAAGCCGAACGGCATTGTCCGAACTTCGTATAGGACCGAAGGCAAAGTGAACGCTGTTTTACTCCTGTCTACCTCGTCAACTTCGACCTGCCAGTAACCGGATGCAAGGTCGAGTTTGCTAAACCAACACGACCCGCTAAGTGTCTCAATTACGTCGTCCGTGCGTTGGAGGGGGAACGAGTCTCGCTTTGTGACGCTGTGCAGAAGTCGGTAATCGATAAAAAGACGTAACTTGCCGTCCTTCCTTTTTACCAGAAATACTGGAGAGGCCCAAGATGAATTAGAGGGCTGAATAATATCATTCTTAAGCATCTGTCCAAACATCTTTCGCAGTTCCGGTTGGTAGTAGGCCGGTATTCGTCTCGGAGATGTTCTTATCGGCATGCAGTTCCCTGTACCAGTCTGATATTTTACCACCCCTGTGCGCCCTGGCATTGTCGCGTTCCAGGCAAAAACCTCCATATACTCTCCAATCATATCAGTCAAACCGTTCTTCCGTTGGTCATCCTCTCCGCCAGCTCACCCATTGAAAACTTGTGTTAGTTCCGATATTTGCTCTTCAATGTTGCTTGGATTAGGAGTAACGGTGAAAATTTTATCTGTGTGGTCTTACCGCCTTTACTACCGATCCTCGTTGTCACGTCGTTGGCTGGCTAATTAACAGTTTCTTTTGGACAAAATATATGCGGCAGTTCAAGCTCCCCGATACATCCTCTTCTAGAATCACGTCCCATGGTAACCCGTCGAAAACCATCATTTCATGGTGGAGGTGCGTTCCGGCTATGTTCATTTCAACCTCCATCTTCCCCCGAACCGTGAGGAGTGTCTCGTTGACTGCTAATAACTTATTATGCGAATAGCGCCAGTTGCTTCCTGCTAGACTAACCGCAACTTTCGACCCTACTAGGCTGCAGGGCGCTCTCGTATCATTGAGGCAAGAGATACGTCGTCCGTTTATGGTTATCGAAGCCATGGGCAACCCCCGGTTCTGTGATAAGGCAATTGTCAAATGGATCACTCGTCCTATGTTTGCGCCCTTACCTTCGAACTCATTAGAAGTCAGTCGATTAAATGTGAACGTTGACTTACCTGGAGTTTTTCTGTTATGCCCACAAGTTCGTGCAAATCGACCAAACCGTTGGCAATAGTAACAGCCGCTCGTGATCCAATTCGTCTGACTTCGTCCACGGTTCCATGCGTCACGCTGGTGGTTCCTTCTTGGCGGTTGAACGGCAGCAATCGCTTCAAGTTCAGGGCCGAAATTCCTCTCTAGGCTATTCGTGACCGCTTTGGTGTGTCGCCCGATTTCAATAGCCTGCTCCAGTTTCGTGGGCGGTTTCCCCAGGAACCGTTTGCAAACCTTCCGGGAAATTATTCCTTCCACCAACCGTTCCAAAACCCGTTCGGCCCGTCTTTCGACGCGAAAGTTTGGATATCCTCACCATGCCGCTGATAGCGTTCGTGGAACTCTCTCTTATAGTCCAGGGCGGGAGCCCCGGTCGTCATTGTGATTCTAAGACGTCAATATGTTTGTTCGTTTACCGCATTCTTTACGATCTTATCTTCTAACGCAATTGTAAGCACCTCTCTTGCCAGCAAGTTCAGCAGGGCGTTAGGCTGACGGGAGGATTCGAACGTATCCACGTACCGCCGAGTCTGCAACCCCCAGCTTGAGAAGTCTCCGCCCAGGTGGAACTTCTTGGGTGCAGTGACAGTCTCAGTAGTCTCCACAGAGATGGCTCTTCGGCGGACAACCGATGTTATCAGGACTGTAAACAGGTCCAATATCTTTTGTAAAATCCCCGTCAAAGAGCAAGACAGAAACTCTTCTTCACTCGGGGGGTATTTCGACATCCTGGCAGGGTCGACAAATAGAACAGGCAAGCGAGAAGGAGGAAGACATAGCTCGGGTAGGAGTGTTTATGTAACACGTGACACCTAACACACAGATTAGGGAATGAAGGTGTACATACTGATTAGTCTCTTTCACGGGAGTCTGTCAGTGTTTGATCAATTGGCACGACGTTGACAGTATGCTCTGTAAGACATGAAAAAGGAGCAGGTAAGACAACCGAAACAAAATGGCGTACGTCGTGCCGATTTCGATCTCCTGCTCTAATCCCAGCGCGTTGCAGGTTGACCGCGACCGTATTAATGGCCGGTCAGAAGACTGGAGTCTCTCTCTAAACGACGGTAAATGCGCACATATGTCGCTTCGTGGAGACTCAGGGAACCTATTCTTGATACATGGTGCACAAAGTTTACCAGGTATCACGAGATTTGACCTTTAAAAGGATTCGGGGATTTGGCTGTCGACTATGTTATTCTTTTCTTATCATCATCAGATGGCCGCCAGAAAGGGATTTGGGACTCTTGGAATAATAATAAAGGGCTTTTTCTCCAATAGACAGGCATGCTTTTCAATCGCCTTACGGGATCTATATAAGACCATTACTTGAGTATGCAAGTCAAGTCGTATACACCGGCTTGAAGAAGGACATAGTTGCCATCTAGCGTGTCCAGCGAGTAACCACCACAATGGTCACTGGCTTGCGGCATTTCTCTTACGAGTCTTGTCTTGAAATTCTTTGTCTTTATCCACTTAAATTTTGAGGGCTCCATGGCGACTTAATCCTTACATACTTTCTTTCAGCACGGGACTCGGTCACCATTTCTTTACCATAGTAGGTGATGATAGCCGAAGGGGTCACGACGAGAAGCTCTATGACCTTTGACCCCGGATCTTTTATAGACCATAGTTATTCTCTTACAGGGTTATCAACCACTGGAACGACCCTCTGTTGGAAGTTGTTAGCTGTTCTTCTGGGGGACCGCTTCGAAGTGTTATTAGATTTTCACTTACTTAAGAAGTTGGATTAGTATTTTACTCTGCGTTGCTAGATTAGTATCTTACTCCGTTCTCGGTATTCCCTGTAACCCCCAAGAGCGGTGCTACACCCTGTTTTCAATGACTGCCTTTTAGGTCAACAGACCACCGTTGACATGGAAACGGACAGATTGACTGGATCCTGATGACTTGGGCCTACAACTTCGAACCCGTGAACAAATCTCTGAAATCGCTGAAATCGCTTGGAAGTCACAAGAGGCAGCAGCAGCAATCCAGCGATTGGCACACGGGTTTGAAACAGAGGCTCAACCTACCCGGATGAAATTAGTTGTTCCATTCGTTGTCCAACAGAGATCTGTTGATCTGTAAGTAGGTCACTGGAAACGGCGTGTAGCGCCGCTCTTAAATATTACGTTAAGTAGCAAAAAGAGCGTAAGTTTATTCACTTGGTGAAGTTTTAAATAAATGAGTATCAAGCATTGCTTTAAAGCGATCTGAATCTCGATCTCTATCAACTCCAGAGAGGAAGCTGATCCACTGATTAATAACGATACAAGCAATTGACTGATGCCTAAATGCGTCTCGAAGCCGGGGTTTGAAAGGCTTTCGTTGCCCTCGCCGGCCGTCATTCTCTATGACATCAGCCGTCCAACGAGAATTTTGGGAGCTCCAACAAGACCCGACAAGGTTTTGTTCGCAGGTTCTAAAGTAAAACGCTCACCACACATGCTCATCACATGCCTGGGCAGATCTAGGATACGCCTGGTATCGACTGGATAGTCACTTCCAAAAATAACGTGAAATGGCTATTTTCGGACAACTAGGTATCTCAACTCACAAGCCCACTTCCCTACCTGCAAAATTCCGCGAATACAAGCCACGATGTGTAATGGTTGTCCATTCACAGCTAGAAAATCACTGACAGGCCCCGCAATAACATCAAGCTGGCAGATGGTATATGTCTCTTTGTCAGTCAAACTACATATGGACCCGGGATCCAAAAAGTGATCAGAGTCAAGACCACCAATTCGTGCTTTCAAAACAAGGCATAATGCAACATCCCAAGTCCCAAATTTAGAAACAAGAGGAACACGCGACTAACACACCGGAGAGTTACTGACATGTGTATGCTTCCGGGCGGATGATGGCCGTCAATGTGACACCTGTCCACGCCGGCCAAAAGTGAAGCATCTCCGGCAGTCGGGCTGCCCGTTCCTTGAAGCTCCTGCTTTTGGCTGGCCCTGTACATGATGTTCGCCTCCTCTGTGAGCGCTTCCGTAGGCCATCTGACCCTGCAACTGATTACCAGGAGCACCCTGACTCACACAAATGAACTATTCACCTGCGGAATCAACGCATTCTGCCTGGTCCAAAAATTAAGTCAATTTCTTAGCCTTGGCCAAGTTTTTATGGGGACGGAGGAGAAATTCACGCTGACACAACGGATTCCATTCTGCTCTTGCGTCCATAACCACAAACGCCAGCCACACGAGTCCCCCAACGGCTGTATATAATCTAATCTAATCTTTCCGTACTGGGTTGGCGCCGTTCATGAAGTTCCCTCAAACACTCAACTGCAGGGTGAGGACTAGCGATGCTTCGTCGTAGGAAATGGAATAGACCATCGTAATCCTCTCAGATATTGAAATCAACAATTTTTCCGTGGGCCTCACGGGAAATTAAAGTTAGCACGACGTCCACCCGCCCGTCTGGGGAGGTGTCTCACATAGCGGTGCACCTGAGCTATCCAAATGTGGAAGTCTCCTCCAATAGTGTATTTACCTGGTGTTGGGAGCCCACGCTCTCGTCGCACGTGAAGTGCGTCCTCAGTGTCCAGCAGGCTTCCCGGCTGTAAAATCAGAATTAACAGTTTTGAGACAGGGTTTAAGCGACATTTTTGCACACCAACCCTCTGGTGGCCGACCTAGTATATCATCCGACCAACACATACCGCAGTCGAAGTCTGTTGTTAATATCAAAAACGTTTTCCTAACTGAGCCAAACGGTGTATCAAACACTGCACCTTCACATCATCGAGGTGAGGCAAACTCAGCGGCCAACCTTCAAGGCTGAACAATGTCATCAGCGCTGACTTCTGTCGTCTCATTGTTGTACGGGATGTAGGAACCCGACACACGTTCTTGGTTTTTACCGGGGCACAGATTAGCGTGTTTCCGTTCACAAAATGCTAGGTGTCCATCCAATACAGACAACAGCTCCGTGCTGCAAATGGCACGCCTATAATCACTTACAGGCAGCGTGTTCTAAGTCTTACTTTGTGCCTCCGAAGGACATTCCTTTAGATGTTTGCAAATGTTAGGGTACCACTCAACATAATCGATACTTATTTTTTCTAGCATTTTGACCTTCTGATCGACACAACACGTCGTGGCTTAATTGGTTGTAACAATAGGCGACAATTGTGTAGGTCGCCGGTTCGATGCTTTGGGGCCGGAACGAGTAGGAAACGGCCACTTAGGCGCGCAAAGATATTTTTCAAATTTTACATGAAATACTAAAACGCATATTACTGGACAAATGTATAGATTTTATCGAGCATAAGAAAAGTCAGCTATATCTAATAAATTGTTCAATCTCACACTTCGGTTGAGAAAAAGGTGTTGCCATTTTTCCAATAAAAACATCATGTTGGCTTTCCTAATCGATTTTACGTTCTGAAAATGCTCCCATCGGAACTTTCATGATAGAATACATGTTCCCAACCGACATAAACGGACAATTTCGCGTGGTTTTCGAGGAATAATTGAATTTGTAATTTTCGACAACATTGCGTTCGCATTGAATTGTACACAAAATATCACAATAATTCGAAATGAAAGCTATGCTGCCACGTTTGTTGGTTGGCTATACATCTGACTTACATGTTCAGCCTGGTTCCCTGATAGTACTTCCGGTGGATAACGGTCTACGTTATCAAGCGGCTGCCTCTACCTACGGTATGGTGTAAACGCGAGTAACACGTCCCACTCTATCATAAACAGGGTGCGTGTTGTTTTGTTTATTTTTTACTGACTATGCTTGAATGTAGCTTGCCATGTGTCCGGGAGTCAATGCTCACTTATCTGAGAGATGATGACCAACGTTGATGCTCGGTATTTATCTCACGGAAAAACTGATTCCCACTTTCACCACTTCAACTACAACCCTTCTGTCTTCGTACCATGAATGCTTATGATTCCGACGACTGATGGTTTACAGCTTTGTCGGCTGCAGACTTCACTGACGGCTGCCAGTGCGTTATCTCGTTTTCGGCCAGAACTGGAGTAAATCATTATAACTTACCGTGAACGGTCCAAATGCAAGTTTATTCTGACTTCTCCCGTGTTCTTCTTATCAAGATTGATCATAGCTTAAGTCAACTGAACAGAGCAGCTACTAACGTGAAAACATGCGGCTTACTTAGGCGTTAATCATGGCTTAAGCCAATTGGTGTGTGAACGCATAGGAATCGCAATAAAAGACGCATTTAGTGGTATGTTCACGTATAGTAAATCATTCACAACATTTCCGTACACTAACAGCAGTTAGTCAGTCACTTTTCCAGGATTTCGCTTTCACCAAACGATATGAAGGGGTGACTGGACCTGCCTTTCGTTTGATCCAGACATGGCACGAAAGTGCTTCTTAGCGAAGGACCAAAGATTTCCTATATTTTCTGTGCGGATCACCTGATTCTCAGGATCGGTGGGTCCTGAGAAACTAAAACCCGCAAAGGCGGAAATCGAGCGCATACTCGAACTTTTATTGATACGTCCTTCCGACAGTACATGGACTACACCGTTGCATGTGATCCCTAAGAAGTCACGTAATTGGTGCCGATGCGGCGATTACCGGGGGTCCAATAAGTCAACCGTTCCTGACGAGTACCCAATCCTGCATATGCAGGGTTTAACAACTTGCACATAAGGAAAAACCACTCTCAGCAAGATTCATTTGGTAAGTGCTTATCACTAGGTTCCGGTAGCCAAATAAGATATACGCAAAACCGCAGTTATAAACTCTTCCACCCTTTTCGTGTTTTTTTGAAT